>PITA01014302.1:0-25214 GCA_004023965.1 Spilogale gracilis
TAAGAAGAACCTCTTAACTACACTGAAATTTTCAGTAGAAGGGTTCAACAGCAGACATGATCCAACAGAGGAAGGAATCCAATAACTCAAAGACAAATCATTTGAAATGATTTTGAATGAAATCCAGGCAGAAGAGCCCGAATAAAAAAAGAATGACAGAGTAAAGAAAGCCTAACGGACTTAGGAAGTCCATTAATAAAACTAATCTACACACTATAGGATTCCTAAAAAAAAAAAGAAGACGGAGAAAAGGGCACAAAGCTTTCTTCTAGAAAAAAAACGGGTGAAAACTTCCCACATCTGGAGTAGAAAATGAACATCCAGATTTAATAAGCCAAACATTCCAACTAAGATGATCCAAAAAAATATACATCAAGACACAATATAATCAAATTCCCAAAAGTGAGACAAAGAATTTTGAAAGCAACAAGAGAAAAGTGATTCATTATATACAAAAGAAATCCCCATGAAACTATGGGTGGAATTACCAGTAGAAAGCTTGTAGTCTAGAAAGCAGTGCGGTGGGATGATACATTCAAATACTCTAAAGGAAAAAAAAAAAAACACCAAGAATACTATATCCAGCAAAATTTTCCTTCAAAAAAATGAAAGAAAATTAAGACTTTCCCAGACAAACAAAAACTAAAGGAGTTTAGAAACCGCAAGACGTGCCTTGCAAGAAATGCTTAAGGGAATACTTCTAGTTGAAGTGACAGGATGCTGGGCAGCAACATGAAAGCATTTATAAGTATAAATCCCAATGGTAAAAATGCACACACAAATATTGTGACGGTAGTGTGTAAATAATTTTTAGTTCCCATATAGGATTAGAAGACAAAATTACAAAAATAACTTAATAAGGAAACTGATATACAGTTAAAAAAACAGATTTTGTTTGGAGCATCAATAAAAATCAAAACAAAGTTTACATGGAGAAGTGAAAGAGTGTTTGTGATTGAAGCTAAGTTGTTATTAGCTTAGAATGTTTTATTTACGGGTGCCTGGGTGGCTCAGTTGATTGGGCAACTGCCTTCAGCTTAGGTCATGGTCCCGGAGACCCTGGATCAAGCCCCGCATCGGGCTCCCTGCTCGGCAGGAGGCCTGCTTCTCCCTCTCTCACTCCCCCTGCTTGCGTTCCCTCTCTAGCTGTGTTTCCCTCTATCAAATAAATAAATAAAATCTTTAAAAAAAAAAAAAGAATGTTATACTTAAGACCCATAGCAATTGCAAAGGAAATACCTAGAGTAGATTCACAAAATTAGAATTAAGAATCAAGGCGATAGATAGATAGATAGATAGATAGATAAGAAAAGAAAAGAGAAAGAGAGAGAGAGGGAGGGAAGAAGGGAAGGAAGACAAGAGGATAGAAAGGCAGACAGAAAGATAGGAAAGAAGGAGGGAAGGAAGGAAGGAAGAAAGGAAGGTAGGGAGGGAGGGACAGAAGGAGGGAGGGAGGGAGGGAAAGAAGGAAGGGAGAAAAGCACAATGAGAACAAAATAATCCCATTCATAATATCATCCAGAAGTATAAAATACTTAGGAGTAAACTAATGTTTATTTACTAAGGTTTAAGAGATTAAAGATTTCTACAGAAAAATCTACAAACTGTGTTCAAAGAAATTAAAGGACACAAATAAGAAACATTTCCACTTCCATGTTCACTGCAGCATTATTCCCAGTAGGCCAGAGGGAGAAAAACATAAGTGTCCCTCTAAGGATGAGGAAGATGAGGGTGTGAGGGTGTGTGTGTGTGTGTGTGTGTGTGTGTGTGTGTGTGTACGTGAACACACAAGGGATTATGATTCAGCCTTTAAAGGGAAGGAAATCTTGTCATATGCCACTACATGGATAAACTTGAAGGACATTACACTAAATGAAATAAGATAAGTCAATCACAGAAGCAAATACAGCATGATTCCACTTGGCATCTGATATGGTCATGTTTTAGAAGCATGGATAACAGTGGTCACCAAGGGATGGGATGGGGAAGAGGAGGGGTGGCAGTGGGAAATGAAGAGTTGGGGTTCAATGGGTATACAGTGTCCATCGTGCAAGGTGGAAACGTTTGAGATCCTCTGTGACAACGTGTGTGTAGTTAACACTGCACTGTACACTTACAAATTTAAGAAGTTAGGTTTCATATTACATGTATTAGCACAGTGAAAAACCAAAAACTATACTTGTCTAGGTTGGAAGTTTCAGAAGAACCTGGATGAAAACCATTTCAAAAGCAGTTTTCCCCATCCTAAAATTTAGCTTCTGAAAACAAAGGGAGCAAAGCACCACCATCGCTAACCATATAGACAAGTTTCACGGCTCAATCCTGAAAATAACCTGAAAGGCCAGCCCTCATCGAGGAAGATGAAAGCTCCTCAACCCACCTGCAGCCCTTGGGTGCCGTGTGTAGGAATCTGTGTGTAGGAATACTCATTAAGTGTGTCTGTAATTACATATGGCCAACTGTTGACGGAACTGATATTCTTGCGGGGGGACGGGGGGAGAACGTGGGGGCTGGTGGGTAAGAGGTGGTCAAGACACTTTAGCCTTAGGAGTCATATTAGAATCTCTTAAAAGAAAATAATTGAAATGTGAAATTTAAAATTATGAGAATAAAATTTCTTGGTTAAAAAAATTACAGATGACTTTGAAATCACAGGTTTCAACTGCCTAGGTCCACTTACATGTGAATTTTTTATAAATACTGTACACTATTATAAATTTATTTTCTGTCCCTTATAATTTTCTTAACATTTTATTTTCTCTAGCTTACTTTACTATAAGAATATAATACATAATATATCTAACATACAATTTCGTATTAATCCACTGTTCATGGTAATAGTAAGGCTTCTCCTCAACAGCAGGTTATAAAGAGTGACATTTTGGGGGAGACAAAAGTTAAATATGGGTTTTCAACTGTTCAGGGTTAGGTGCCCCTGACCCCCATGTTGCTCAAGGGTCAACTCTTTCTACTAATCTTTCTACTAATATGGTATTCTTTGTCAATATAGGTCACTGGTATATAAAATGACACAAGCCCTCCCTTGCATGGTGTTCCTCAAGTCAAGGATATTTTGCCCTTCTGTCCTTGATAAGCCATTCAGTTTCTGGCCACTCACTTCACTGTCCTCTTTCCTTTGAGACCAGGACAAGTGAGCCCAGAGTCTTGTCGTCAAGGGAGCTCAATCTCACATACATGTTTTCTTAGAGTACCTTTGCCCAAACTAATAGCATATATGTGGTTCCTGTGAGCTAACAGCCCAACTCTATTTAAAGTGTTTATTCAAACAGAACTTCAAGGCAGTAACCTGTAATCAGAGTATTCAACAATCATTAATGAAGTACCCACACTGCCAGACCGTGCTGCTCTCAGTGCTAGGCATACGCCATGGAACAAAGACCCTGCCTTCTTGGAAATCACTTGTGTTGGGGAGATAGACACACAAACTCACGATGTAAGTAAAAATGTAAGGGGGTATTAAAAGCTATGGAAGAAAACAAAGCAGGTAAATAATACATAGAACAAAGAGTAGAGTTAGTTTACATCGAAGAGTTAGGTACAACCTCTCTGATAAAGTCACCTTTGAGCCAAGGGATGAAATACACAGTTAGCCAGCCATGCAAACCAGGAAGGGGAAGGATCAAGTGCAAAGGCCCTGAGGTCTTTTATCTTGATGGGTATCAACAAGCTGACCTCTATAGGGGATGTACCAATTCACATACACCAGAAGCATCTGAGAATGCCCACTACCCTACATTTTCACTAGCACCTCGTTTATACATATCTACGTTTATTTTCTCCAAGAGGTTTGGATAGAGAGACTTAAAGAATGGATGATGGGAGTAGAGGAAATTAAAGAAGAAGGTGTCCATTCTTCCTTCCTATACCTACAATGCTCCTTACTTTATAAATGTTTCCATTCAACCTCACATCAACCTTTTGAGAGAGGCATTAAATTACCCTTTTCTGCTTATAAAAAAACTGAAGCCTACAGACTTCAAGAAAGACGTTAAGACAGGCACTCAATCCTTAAGCTATCACTGGAACTGACTTCAGTCGGGCCTCACTCCACAGCCTGGGCCCTTTCTGTGGTTATGGGCTGCCTCCCGGTGCAGGCGCACAGAGCACTCCCTTTCTGCAGCCCCACTCAAGCCATGTGGAGACCTACTCATGCCAAACTCCTGCTTGAGCAGTTGGCCTGGGTAATCTCTTGCATATGCATTTAATTTTCCTTTCACTGTATTTTTAAACAGTAGAAGCCAGTATTTCCCAATGTGCCAGGAATTTATCTACAGCTGAAGTAAGTTACTGTCAGGAAGATGTGGATATGAATAATTAAGCCCCTATTAAACTTGCACACATCTTGTAATAAATCTCAAATTAGAATGTGCCAATATCTTGTTAAACCTGCCAACACAAATTCTTAAATAAGGAGGGAATATAATTTGGAGCTTATCCGGAGATCCAACCTCTCCCAAAAGATGCTCTTTGACTGTTCAGAATTTTAATCCAAAGATTACCTGAACCTGGCTCATCTATCATTCCATTGTGTTCATGCCCACCGTAAAAATCAACCAGGTAATTTCTCTCCAGATATTCTCAAATGGGATGCATTTTAATACATACTGCATTTAACTTTATTATTTTGGATGAAATATGGTCCAAAAGAGCCTCACTGAGTACACTTCACCAAAATTCTGAAAAATCATCATTTGCATTCATCATTGACTTAAATGGAACTTTTTATCACACTGGGTGTTATATGCAACTAATGAATTACTGAACTCTACATCTGAAACTAATGATGAACTGTATGTTGCCTAACTGAATGTAAATTTAAAAAAAAATTTTTTTTAATGGAAATTTCCAAAAAGCCCAAGTGTAATGCTTTCTATTGTGGGGAAGGATGGAGAACTTTGGTTAGCAGCACAAAATCCTGAGTCAAACTCGTTTCCTATCCCAGCTCTAGCTTCTTCCCAACTGTACAATGGGAACCAAAGGAATGTTCAGCACACACGGGAGAGGGGTTAAAGATTCCATGAGTTAATCACCTATGATGCCACGTACCTGCCCCATCACAAGCGTGGAGTATCAGTTACAATCCTTATTGCTCATTGTATCCCAATAATGCAAAGTGCTATTAGCTAAAACATACTACTAAAAGATTTTAAAACCTCTCATTTTTCTCAAGTCCAAGTAATATGGGTTTATTTTCCTAGCCTTATTAAGTACCCACAGGAATAAAACAGAAAATAAATCTTAAATATAACATCGCCAAGTCTTAAATTCCCCTGTGACACTGACAAAGCCCACACAGCGATCCCCATTTGCCATCAGGAAAACGAGGACACCAGTGGCTGAGAAACTTGTTCTCCCCAGATGGAACACAGAGGAATGCGTTCAGCTTGCCACAGCTCTACAAATGGTGCCTGGGGGCTTTCTGTCTCAAAAGGGCCGCCCGTTCTTTAAATACAAGCTTTATTCTACATATAGGCTGTAAAACCTTCAGCAAAGCAAGTAACTAGTCTGTGCCTCCTCTTTCTCAAGTGTAAGGTAAAGAACGTGAAAAATACAACCGCCCCAGCCTGAGTAAATGCCTTGTGTATCAGGTGAGTCTTGTCACACACACACAGCATTTGCCAACATGAGCTGCTGGGTTGCAACTCCACTTGCTTTTTCCAGGGTGGGCTTAATAATTGAGGAAAGAGTCCAAATTCTCAAGCTGAACGAGCAGAAGCAAAATGTCTCAGGAAGAAGAAAAAAAAAAAAAAAGAACATGAACAGATCATTCCCGCAGAGAACCATCAGATTCTTAAGACCTCGGAATTAACCACCCATTGCCCATGCCTATCTGTAATACCATTTAAAATGTAAACAGCAGGAGCTCAGCACAGCCCCTTCTGCTGCGGGACATCTAACTGACAGCTGAGCGCCTCCTTGTGGCTCACTGGAGAACCAGCTGTGGAACACGACTGGCCTGACCAAGGAGCATGGGCAAGGAGCGCACATGAAAGGCAAACTGGCGATTTTACATAATCTATAAATTGGACCCAGATGGATGGCAAAAATATGCTGAAGGTCCCTAGGCCATGTCACCATAAGGGCCTCGCTGCCAAAGCGCCCCATCCTCCATTGTACTCTGGGGACAGGGACAACAGTCTGAGGACGAGCCTGGGAAAGGGGGACATCCCAGGGATGACTGATCTCCTCCCCAAAGAACTAAATCTCCTCTCATCTAAACGACAGAAGAAAAATTCCAGAAAAGAAAACGTAATCCATGCAGTCTGCAGGGGAGGGAGCAGAGTGAATACTGGGACCTGAACCTACTGCAGGGACAGACAGGCCACTAGGGAGTCCCTGTAGAGACTCCGTTCCCGGCACCCCACGTTCCCATCAGGTACAGTGAGTCTAGGCACTCCCCTCCCCCTCAAGGCAGACCACAGCTGTGACAACAGTCTGTATGTCCCGCCCCCATCCAAGGACCTACACTAAGCACCTTACAGGTGTTATTTTATTTACTCCTCATAACGATGGAAGGACCAAGTGCTGTGATCATTTGCACTTTGCAGCTGAGAAAATTGAAGTTTAGATGAGGACACCTGCCAGGATCACACAGCTGGTACCCGGCAAAGCCGTAACACCCACCAGGGCCACTCACATCACCACCTCTCAACTCTCACCTCCACGTACCAGGGATTTTTTTTTTTTTAAGTCTTTTGGGGAACAGAAATGATATAGGAAGACATCAATGGCCCTCAGCTGTCAGATTGCCCCCAGAGAAGCTTTGGGATACGGTGATGGTTAATGACTGACACTGGTCAACTGGACTGGGCCATGAGTGCCCAGACATAATGCTAAACATTATTCTGGGTGTGTCTGGGGGGTATTTCTGGATGAAATTAACACTGAAAGGCAGACTCAGTAAAGCAGATTGCCACCCACCCCACCCCACACCCGCCCCCAGGCAATGTGGGTGGGCTCCTCCTCCAATCAACTAATAAAAAGCTCAACAGGGGGGCGCCTGGGTGGCTCAGTTGGTTAAGCGACTGCCTTCAGCTCAGGTCATGATCCTGGAGACCCGGGATCAAGTCCCACATTGGGCTCCCTGCTCAGCGGGAAGCCTGCTTCTCCCTCTCTCACTCCCCCTGCTTGTGTTCCCTCTCTGGCTATGTTTCTGTCAAATAAATAAATTAAAAAAAAAAAAAAAAAGCTAAATAGGAAGGAGTTCCTTCTGCTTAAGTAATTGGGCTAGGCCATCAGTCTTTTTCCACTTTCCTACTTAAATGGAAAAAAATCGGCTCTTCTTGGATCTTAAGCCTGCTGGATTTTGGACCAGAACTTACAACATTAGTTCTCAGGCCTTCAGACTCAGACTGGAATTATACCATGAGCTTTCCTGGGTGCCCAGCTTGCCAATGACAGGTACGGGGACATCTCAGCCTCTCTAACTGCCTGAGCCAATGCTTACTTTACATACAATTATCTTGTTCTGTTGGTCCTATTTCTCTCGAGAACCTGGACCAACTAAAATTACTTGGACTCTGTTAACAATGGAGTTTCTTAATGGGTTGTTTGGTAAAATGGTCCCCAGATACCCAAAATGGCGGTTGTGAGGCTAACTAGGACATCTGACCCTAAGTGAGCCCAACAGTATCAACATTTCCCAGAACTCGGAGCTGGAAAGCACCCAACCGGCCCTGGCCGATTACAAAGCTATAATAAATCACCCCACTGCGCTATCCTGCATAACCAGCTACTCCGCTTCTGAAGAAGAATAAGCTTACTGCTGTCTCTTTGCTATTGAATGGAGACATGTCCACCCGGATATGTTGTTCCTTTGGAGACATACACACCAGGATATGTTTCGTTTCTTTGGAGACTTTCCCACCAGGGTAAGTCTTATTTCTTTAAAAACCCAGACCGCCCTAGGGTTGGGGCCCTCACAGAAACCGGACTCTAGGGAGTGGTCACTGGCCAGCTATAATAAACCTCTCTCTGTTTAACCCTCAATGGTGTCAGCGGTGATTCACTGAGCGCGCCCTATAACAGCTTAGACATTGAGCATCCAACAGCCCAGTTTTTACACCTCAGATAAATGTCTGACCTGAAGAAATGCTGCTTGGAAAATAAAACAGGCAGGGATTTGAAGTAGGAAAAAGAAGGGAGGATACGGGACATTGGTGGGCTCCTCTGTTCCTGCTACATCTTTCCACACCACTGTTGTCCTGGGGACCCCCTAACAGAGCACATCCCTCTGAGCACAAACACTACCGTGTATCCGAGCTTGAGAATCACCCCTCCCCGGGCTTGCTCTGCAGATCGCCCACATGTCTTCAAGCCTTCCAGATTCTAGAGCCGGGTCCAGAAATACCTGAGCCAATGGTAGAAGGGCAAGTCATTTTCAGGTTAGAAACTTCTTTGCAGTCCCTGCCTCTTTCCCCTTTTTACCAAGCCGAATCCCCTGGCCTTCCTTCCGTGCTCCGTGGGGATCAGTCCATCACTGAGCTGGAGTCTAATCAGCCATTATCTCATGTTGCATGGAGAGCAGAGCTGAGACCTCACCTCTGCCCTGCCAGGTCTCCCTGCGGACCACTGCTCCTGAAAATTAGCTCTTTCATCATGACGAGCTGCCCAAAGCACAGGAGCTAAGAGATGACCTGTGGGCGCAATTCATAATATATACGTTCCTCCCACTTCCCTGACTTCTATCTCCACTCGGAACCTTTGGCTGGCTGAATCTGAGATCGCCAGACATCGCAGGAATGGAAACTATAACTGCAATTCAGTTATGCGTGACTTTTAAGGTGAGGGATGCCTATTATCTACCAGGCGCCTCCATTTCCCAGCTCTCTCCACCAGTTTCACCCAAAACTCAAATTGACACTGCCTCTGTAGTTAGGAGAAACCCAGTTGAATTCATTCCTTAAACATATCAGTACTGATTTTAAAGCCACATATCTCTCAGATCTCAAGACATGAACTTGCTCCAAATCTATCATCAGATGCACTGTGAAAGTTCACATGGAAAGCTAGAAGCCGAAATTAAAAAAAAAAGAAAAAGAAAAGAAAAAGAAAAAAATGAGTGTCATCACAGGGCTGATACTGGGTTATGAAGCTTGTTCTAAGTTCGATAGTCAAACTGTTTGTCCATGTAACATTTCAGCAAATATGTGCGGAGGAGCCACTGTGTGCCAGGCACAGAGATGGGGCCTAGGAGAGCTCACTCTCCACCGAAGGACTCCACCAAAGCCCAGTCAGATGCCAAGAAAGGGTTCCGGTCATCTTTGCAGAGTCCCTCCCAGCCCCATATTCATGTTGGGAATTATGGCCTTCATCCGAGGAAGCCACATGCCAGGCACTACTCAGCCGCACACCCTATCATCAGTTCCTGTGTGGAGCACCTGCTACTTCTGGCATCGGGACAAGAACTGTGCCCGCGATACCATGTAATCCACCCGACGTCCCGGCAAGCTCGGTATTAGTACTGTGATTCTACAGCCAGGAGCCAGAGAGGTCACACACTGGCCCCAAGTTCTCTCACCGGCCAACGGTGGTAGAGCCAGGACTCGAATCCCTCCTGTGTGTGATGGCTCTAGTGTCCCCCAGATGCTCCCACTCGGACTTCCCTGGGGTTCCAAAGAGGCCTGCTCCTTGCTCAGCTAATCCAGCAACCTTTGTCCCACTTTGCATGGGAGGCCCAGGGACTGTTTTTTCCTCAGAAAAAAAGTACCAGCAACGTGAGTAGCAGGGCTGTAGCTGCGGGGCCCAGGCGGGCTGCCTTCCCTCTCTGGAGTCTGTCTTGTCATCTAGGAAATGTGCAAGGTCAGTAAAGGGATCCCCACGCTGTCTTCCAACCTCAGGGTCTTCGGAATTCCTACAATTAGAGGAGCTGCTAGAATGTGGACTGGAGGTCCTAGCTCAGGGCGCCTGAGTGGCTCAGTGGGTTAAGCGTCTGCCTTCAGCTCAGGTCATGATCCCAGAGGCCCTGGATCCAGCCCCACATCGGGCTCCCTGCCCAGGGAGGAGTCTGCTTCTTCCTCTACCCCGCACCTTGCTGGTGCGCGCTCTCTCTCTCTCTCTCTCTCTCTCTCTCTCTCTCTCTCTCTCCTCTCTTTCTCTTAAACACATAAATAAAACCTTTAAAAAGACTGGAAAAAAAAAAAAAGGTTCTAGCTCATTTTCAGGATACATAATATCACAGCCAGGTCTTAATAAGCAGCTCCACCAAGATGAGCTGACTGCAAGCGGGCAGCCTCCACCAGAGTGCTATCAGACTTAACCCCCACCAAACCCCTCACTGCTCCTCACACACCTCCCCCCGGGTCCATCTCCTTTGCTGGTACAACATGGTGCTTTATATACAACTCCAAGCACCAGTGCTGGTTGAGTCAAGCCCTCAGTGCAGCCTATGCTTCCTCTCTGCCCTGGCCAAGCCCTGCATCCCCCGGCTCACTCCTCCAACCTCATCTGGGGCTCAGCCCTTCTCTCCTCGACCCTTGTTCTTGTGTGCAACTCTCTCTCCTCCTACTCCCAGAGGACCGTCCCCTTGCCCTTCACACCTGGCCCTCAGGTCTCCTCCTCTGAGGCCTTCCCACTGGGCAGTCACGATTCTAGCCCGTCTGGTCCCTCAGGGCAATTATCACCATTAGTCATTTTTCTACTTCAGTTCAAGGCTCATCTCCCCACTGAGCTCTGCTCCCACCACCATCTGCACCCAGCAGAGTGCCCAGCCCAAAACCAGTCCTCAGTGAAGACCCGCAGAGCATCGCAAAGAACAGCAATGCCTGTCTTGATAAGCCCATGTCATGGGTCTGCCTCAGCCCTGCAGGCTGGACAGGTAAGGCAGTGATGGGACACTGAGGCCCTTGTAGAAACCAAGGTCTCTGCTCTGTAGGAGCTCAGGGACACGTGCAAAAGTGTTTCCAAACTGGTAAGCGCCATGCAAATAACAAGGTGGTTTTATGGCAGTATATACAGCTGGTGTGAAAGAGTATCTATGACACATTCAAATCATGGTCCAAGGCAGAACGTGCTAAGTGCAAAATCTGCATCAGAGAGAACAAGCAGGACCAAAACAGGAAGAATGAGTGCAGTGGGGGGAGCAGGTGAGCTGTCCCAGGGAAGCCAGCCCCTATAAGCAGCACAGATCTGGAGATGCCCACAGCCAAAGAAGCTCAGGCGTGGCCCCTCCCCACCAGCATCAGGGATCACCCAGATGCCTGAGAAAAGTGCAGATCCCTGGGCCTCACCCCAACCCACCTGCTTAAGCTCTGGGAGACCAGACATTTCATCACATCCCTAGTAATCACCTAGTGCAACATAAGCTCACCCAGCCAAAGGGCCTGACGGCACCCTGCCATGGGTTACAGGCTAGTCATGTGGGGTACCCTAAAACGAAGGGAATAAAAAGTCAGAAACGCATGTTAGGGATGAAGAGAGGAAGGCTCTACGTGTCAGGTTCAAGAGCTGGGTCCAGATTCTCTACGTATAAGACTTTGGAGGGAAGGAGCAACGTGGTAAATACTTGATTCCAGAAAGTGAAGCAAAGAGCTCAGGACAGAGAAAGAAAACAGCCAAGTGAGAGCACAGAGGGAGACTTCAGGAGGGCACACAAGGCTCCAGGAGACCCTGGGCCAGCACAGCCCTCCCCTTCTCCCAGTGGCCGCCACTAGGAACATGCACAGACACCCGGAAGAAGACATGGCTGCCTTCTTCACAGGCACCCGCTCTGGCCATCCTGGTAAATCCAGGCCTGAGGATGCTCTGACCAAAGGAAACATGCGGGATCTCAAGGCACAAGTGAGAAAATCTGATTTGCAGGCCAAGAGAGTAAGAGATGCTTCCGAATTCAAGTGCTCCGACACTGGCACTTACAGAGATGTGCCGTGTGCCAGGTACCCAAGTTCCTGGAAACAAATAAATAGTAACTGTAATCCCATCAAAGCTGAGAACCTGCTTTTGGGGGGAAAGCTGGCACACACACACGTTGCATCTATAAATACACAGAGATTTCTGTGAATGCTAAATGTAAGTGTGATATTTTCTAAACAAGTCGTGTCTGTTGGTTGCGAGATGAATCTCAATGGCCTCTGTGATTCAAGACACAAAGAAAGAAACCGGGAGTGGGAAGATATATATAAACATCACACCCAAACCATCATAATTAAAACTGCAGGGGGTAGTTTCTCTCCTGATTGGGGAGATGAAAAGAGGCCCCCCATGGGAGCCTAGCAGAGCCCAGGCCTCTAAGGGCGGGTGCCAAGGGAGCCATCCTGCCTCCTCACCGTTCCCATGTCTCTGTGGCTCTCCCATTTTGAGTCATGCCAAATTCATGGACTTCACATGAGTCCACAGATTCTGTGAGATAGACCTGTCTCAGAACAATGCAGTTGCACAACTTGGACACAAAATGATAAAGTATGTAAGCATCCAAACAACTTCCTTTTCTGCTGAGATAAATAGAACAGAAGTGATTTTTAAAAAGCTTCCTTCTTTGAAATGCAACAAGAAGGCTCCAGCCAAAAGAAACTACATCATCTCTCCTGGTCTGGAGGCAGACGGGCTGTAAACATTCCAGAAAGATTTTGGGGGTGTCTATTAAGCTCCCTGTAAGAAAAGAAATGCTTTGTGAAAGGTCTCTCCAATGAGTTGGCTGCAGAGAGCAAAAAAATGTTTGAATCCCAAGCTCATGGGAGAATTCTGTCATTGAACCGGGTCCCTGTGCTTCTTGCCCTGTCACCCCACATTGTCTCCAAAGCAGACAATGCTTTCCTGGCCCTTCTGGTTTCAAAGATAACCTTCATGGTGAAAATCAATAGCTATAACTCAGTCCTTGGTTCAGAATAAAGCAAGAGCCCTGGCCCTAAGATGAGGTCCCCTGTTGAGGTCAACAAGACCCTGACACAGAAACCTCATTTTCTCCTCACAATCATGTTAACATTTGTAATCGCTGCCCTCTCGGCACTTAGGCAAGAATCCAACCCAATACTGAAGACAGATATGGGCACAGTCCTGCCTTTCTCTAGAGAGCGGGGTGCCTGTGACACTCAGGATGACCTCCCCCCACTCCGGTGTCACCTCCAATGGAGCCCCCTCAGCGGTGGGGTCCCCACCATGATGCTGGGGCAGAGAAGTCCAAGCCAGAGAAGCGCATGTGTAGGACTGTATTTCTGTGCCCTGTTCCTAAAAGCACATTAACAGACACAGAGTCCAGGGGTGCAAGTGGGGACTTGGGGACCTAGGAGGGGAAGACAGCAATGTTCTCAAACTGGACCGAGGCAATGGAGCATAATTCCAAAATTTTATTCCAGTGTACTGAACTGCACACTTAAGACGGGCTAATAGTATAATATTCAATTATACCTCAGTAAAACTCTAAAAAACATACTCATTAATTATAGGAGAAATAAGTAAAAAAAAAAAATACCAGATACAAGATCATAGGCTCTTAATTTACTTTAAATATACTTGCTAGCCTAAAGAGCAATAAA
The DNA here is from genome assembly GCA_004023965.1 of Spilogale gracilis. Lineage (NCBI taxonomy): Eukaryota > Metazoa > Chordata > Mammalia > Carnivora > Mephitidae > Spilogale > Spilogale gracilis. The sequence goes on from PITA01014302.1 coordinate 13,491, forward strand.
AGAAACATACTAATTTGTAGTCACTATTTTCTATATAATGAAATTGCGGGTGATATTGTCTCTTCATGCTTCCTGTGTGTTCCAAATTTTGATCATCAATGTGCATCGCTTTTGTGATTAAGAAACAAAACCATTGGGGCGCCTGGGTGGCCCAGTCAGTTGGATCACAAACTCTCGGTTCAGCTGAGGTCATGGTCTCAGGGTCATGGGAGGGAGCCCTGCGATGGATCGGAGCCCTGCAGTGGGCTCCGCACCCAGGGTGGAGTGGGCTTGAGATTCTCTCCTTCTCCCTCTGCCCCACCCCATGCTCCTGCGCACATGCTCTCTAAAATAAGTGAAACTGTTATTCAGTGATCTGTCCGTGAAGTAATTGTCCATAATTGCACGAGTTCATAGCAATGTTTGAGAAGATTCCACTCCCAGTCACAGAGATTCAGCAGATTCTTAATTCCAATTCCAGGCTATTGCTGAAATTTATGGACGTGAAAGAGTTAAGGGCTCTCTTTTCAAGTGAGCACATCCTCTCCTCAGTGGGTCCTCTGTGGGTGTTCCCAGAAGGGGGTCAGCACAGGAGAGAGCAAACATGAATTGTCACACATTGCACATGCATTCACCAGCTCCCTGTTAATGAACTGGAACAAATTTCAATGTGTTCAATTCAATTAAACATGAACGAGAGTAGCTGGAAAGACATTAGCAAGCAGAAGCCCTAAGGTGCCCATCCCCAACCCAGAACAGAGCCTATCTGTACAAACGCCTTTTCTCCCCCATGAGAAGGCCTCTTTATTTTCTTGGAATACACAGTCTTACTAGAACAGAGGATCTACTAGCCCCAACTAATGATTCCCTATCCTTCAGAATCATATCGTACACTGCATCTCCGGGCACTTTGCTGATACAGGATTTTCTAAGACAATGAATACTTGGTACCATGCTAACACATGCGTTTCTCCACCACAGGTGATAAGCTTGAGGGCAAGGTCAGCTGAGGCCATTCCTACAATGTGCCAGTCTGAATCATCCTAAACTGAGACTGACAGTATGTTTCCTTGACACAGCCCAGTTGGAAATCTGGATGATAGAATCCTCAGTCTGCCAGTACTTTTCCTAGAACCACGCCCCTGCCTGTCATACAGAAGAGCCCTGCCGCTTCGTTTGCACTATAGAACCCACTCCCCCCCTCAGATCCCAGCTGCTGGGACTGTGGGCAGACCTCTGATCCAAGTGTTCTCTCTCCTGACATGAGAACTGTGATTAGCCACACTATTGGTCTCTACTGGTCCTTGGGAATATGGATCTATGTGTTACAGGGCCCTGGGGCAGCCATTTCCCACCAATGCACCTGGCCATGCCGGTAAAGCCGGGTCAGGAGAGGGCAGGGTGATACAGAGAACAAAGAAAGAAGAGACTGGTAGTGGCCTTCTGGATCCCCAACTGTCCCCCAGTCCCTGTGAGGGCAGCTTTCAGGATGTATAAACTACCTCTTGTTCCTCCTGATGACTCCTTCTTTGGGCCTGAACTGAGCTTGAGCTGTTGTGAGTCACATCCGAAGGCACCTTAGACAGAAGAGCCACAAAATACATGCCACTATGAGAACAGGAAATACTTGCTTCTCTGGGCTCTCTACTCAGAGGCATTAGCAAAGGAATGGCTAGAGGAATACAATGCTTTCCTTCCCCAGGAAAGAGGTCTAGAGACTTCAAGTGTAAGTTCCTAAGGAAAGGGCTCCCATGGCAGGTATCCAGGCTGAAAGCCCAGACTCCAGAGGAATCCAGTCACTCAATAGAACAAAGGGAGAACTCCCCAAGGGCAGGACCATGGACAGTGCCTGCCTTGCTCCCCACTCTATCCTATATACCTAGAGCACTGTCTGCTGCTTAGCAAGGGCTGTACTAGTCCCCACTGAATTAACTAGTGGATACCTAAATACTTATCATCAACCTTTTGCTAACATACACTTTAAGCACATGGTTTAAGAAGTTCCATACACCAACATGGAAGTAGGGAAGTATAGGGTCTGTCCAAGGAACAGGGAAAAGCCCCATTTGGTGGAAACACCAAACATTTGCAGAGCTATAGATAACTATAAGAGAGATACCCTTGAGTATCAACCTAGAGAAAGAGTCTTACAGAAGTCCTGTCTGCAGGTCAGCCCACACCACAGCTAACATTGCTAGGGACCAAACCATATTCCCCATGCACTTCCTTAGTCCCCCACTTGCTACTCTGTTGTGTTATTTTAGCTTCTCAATATTCCTACTTACCCATAAGACTTTGTGGCATCATCCTTCCATACCAATGCCGTGAAAATCCTAAATCTGGTAAGCCTGTGTTCTCAGACTCCCTAGCCTCTTCCACCTCAGGGGAGTCTGACCACAAGCACCAACTTACGGAAGAGACACCACAGCAGCTTCAACAAACACCCCACTGAAGGCCAAGAACAAACATGAGTTCACACGGAGACCAACCGCTCGATTCTCTCCATTTTCACAACAGCACATAGATACATACACATATACAAATGTACATATGTGCTCACACACACACACACTCGCACTCAGTTGAAAAGCACATTGAATTCTGGCCCTCCTGAAAGACATTTCTGATTCTTGGGTCTAACAAGAAACATTCCTAAATACCCAATTATCTTTCTGATACATATGTCTACAGGTGAGACTATGAGATTTGTCACCAAAGAGAAGTGGCCAATAGATGGGAATTATTTCTCACCGTCGCATCTCCCCCTGCACATAAAGTAACCATGTGACTCTGTGGGCACTCTACCTCCCACAGTATGTTTCTCCATCATAAATTGTGACTAACAGTGTTTTTTCCTAGTGTAATTTCAAGGATTAAGTCAGAGAATACTCATCAAAGTATGTAACAGTGGCTGCCCTGTGGTAAGACCTCAAGAAACGAGAGTCGTGATTCCTACTTCTGATGTTATGAAGTGAATGTTGTTAGGTCAGTGTATGCACATGGCTAGATCGCAAGTGCACACCTACTTCTAGAATATCATCAGAAATGTACCCCCTTCCTCCAGCAGCACACACAATGCCAGAGCCTAGCCAGCAACCGGGGGGGGGGGGTGCAAGGAGAGCTAACAGAACAGGAAGCGAATGGTGTTTACATCATGCCACAAGCATCCATCTCCCCTTTTATGCGTGCCTTTGGGGAATGAATTCTCCCTCATATTTAGTTCCTAGCTTTGGACCAAACTCCACCCAGCTCCAAGAGACGTAGCACGTGACCCAGGCCCAAACGCATCAGGTCACTGCGTTTTCCTGGCCATGGTGACTGGTCCGTGGATGGATGCAAGATGAAATCAGAGGCAAAGCAATGCAATGAGGTATTTACCAGGACAGCGGAAGACATTTTCTACTAAATGTACGCGTGTGATGCTGTAATCCAGGAGCCACTGCCACCGCCCCTTCCACACACACCCCCTCCCTGCCACAGGGATAGTGCCCACCTGAGAACAGACCTGGTACATGGACAACATGGCTCAGAGATGGGAAGTGGGAATCCAAGCCAGAATCTCGTTGCCCCTACATCAAGCTTAATCTTAAGTCAGAACTACCTCTAGAATTCTTGGTTTTGTCTTAGAGATCTTTTCTTCCCCTTCCGTCAGTCTGAAATCGTAACAGTGTTTCATGCCACTGGGACGGTCCTAAGTAAAACACAGAATCAAAGTGTTTGGGGTTGGGGAGTGGACACAGGTGTCAAGATTATGCTTGATAAACTCTAATTCACTTTGGACTGTGGAACAGATGTCCTGAGGAAGTGGGCACACTGGGCAAAGAGCAAAACCAAAAGTCCTGGGATGTGTGCTCCTAGCCTGAAAAGGGCACTCTAGCTGAGCACCTGAGCTCTGCCCGTGGGATCGGGCCCCAGGCCCAGCAGAGCCTCTGACCTCCTGTCTGCCCCATTCCTTCCCATGGCAGGAACTAGGACATGGGCAAGGATCACATTCCCTGGAGCACACAGTGTTGAAGCCCCTCATAAATTCTACTTTACTGAGGCAACAGAACAAAACCAAACAACTCTTGGTTACAACACACAGAGGAGAAGCTAGACAGCTAAGGGAATCTTGTTCTCTAGCTGTCTTCACTAGAGGAGATCTCAATCCCAGATTCTCGCAAGGGCTTTGGGAACATTTGGGATGATAGGTGCGCCTCAACCACACACTTGTCACAGGTCATTATCCAGGCATCACAAGTACCTGAACTCTTGAGGATCCCTGCCCACCGGTGCCCATAGCCACCCCAGATCCTTACCGAAGGCTGGGGAAGACTCCTTACTGAGAGGCAATGCAGAGGTGGGTCAGTACCACGCCATGGAGGCAAACCAGCACCGCATTCCTGACTCGGCTACTTCCTAATGAGGACCCTAGTGCAAGCCACTCCAGCTCTCTGAGCCTAGGCTGTGGTATCTGTAAGGGGAGTCTAATAATCCGACACTGTCGCAAAGCAAGCAGTCCTGAGGCTGGAAGGAGGAGGAACTCATTGTCTGGGTGGGTGGGAGGTCTTCACTCAGTTCTGTGTATAAGACAGAAGCCAGAGTGGTTGAGTGACTCGTTCCAGGTCCCAGAGCTCCTAACTGTGGGATGTGGGGCTTGCATCCACGTCTGACCTCAGAGCCCTTGCCCTGGTCACCTTTCTTCATACCTGCAAGGCTGGTCCCACGACTGGCAGTCAGTGCGCACAATCATGTATGTGTGTGTGAAGCACCCCTCCTCTCACCCCAAACTTCCTACTCTTGCAGTTGCCATGGCAGGAAGCCTGCGTTCCCCTCGAGCGGGATGACTTCAAGTGCTACGTTCTGCACAGACTTCACAGAAACTTAATGCTCTGGGAGGCAAGGTCTCAGAGAGGAGACGCAAGTCCTGTCTTCTCCTAATGTGTCTGTCTCCTTGGGGTGCCCGGCAGGCACATTATAAATGGAGCTGTGTTTTCAGGTCGGGTCGGAATAAACAAACCTATTCCCACAGCCCTATCTCTTCCTAAATGTCAAGATGCCCCAGTAATCGAATAAGTGTATCACCAGACAAAGGACATTAGGATGCTGCCAGGAAGACGGCTTAGGCCTGAGGGATGTGATGATCATCATGCCTCAGGTTGGGGGAAAAACAAAACATCACAAAACAGAAAAATGAAACACAGCGCTCTCTGGATTTTGCAGTTGTATCTACAAGCACAGAGGACATTTCTGTAAACCACATGAGCTTTACAGGACTATTCAACGGTTAAAACAAACCTTCTTTTAGTCCTTTGCTCCATAAATTTTCATTGAGCTGCTCCGTGCCGGGGACGGCAAAGGACCGTCCAGATCACAGCCCCAGAAGAGCCAGGCCCGGGCCTCTTACCGGCAGTGCAGCCGGAGCCTCTCAGGGCCAGCATCCCCTGCCCGGGCCTCAACCATGGGTCTGCCAATGCTTCCTTCTCACAGTGACGTGGTAACAACTCATCCCGGGAGAAATCATCCCAGGGAGCCGCATCTCTAAAAACATGTTCCTTCTAATAAGGTGTCAAGGGAAGAAAACAAAAAGCATTTGTGGTCCAATTAGTGAAGAATGACTGTTTTTAAAACTGGAGCCCCAGTTTCTCCATTACAGGCCTTCTCCCATCCTCTACCCTGCGAAGGTGCTTAGCCAGACCCCCCAGGAGAGCCAAGGCCACAGCGCGGGGAAACATGGAGGTGATCCAACCCCAGGAGGTGAGCACAAGTTTGTCAGTATGTACATCATCACCTCTTTTCTGTAGAAGATTCTGAGGGACCAGCATCCCACTGAAAGCTCTTCAGAGACACCAGCACTGAGGAAAACCAGAACGATTGCGTCCCTTCCTCACCTGGTATCCCATGTCCCCGACAGGCCTGTATTGATTCTTGTGTTTCTCTCAAAACAAGAATTTCTTCCCACAGGAGAAGAAACAATTTAGAATCCGAAAGCCACTGTGTTCCTTCTATCACTAAGAGGTATCGTGCCCTGGACACTTCTTTCAGCTTGCCCCATAGAGCTGACTCCCGTGAATAAATAAAAGCCTAAGTCAGAAATTCAATGAGTGGTGCAGCCAATCGCTATGGTGTCCAATGGGGGTTGTCCTGTCACCTCAAGAGCCTTTTCAGGACTTCCTTCCCAGCCACCCAAGATAAGATAAAGTGAACTTCCGGTGAAGATGGGCTGGCAGAAGGACTGAGACACAGTGTTGGAGAACAGAGATGGTGAGCCTCTGGGAGGGAAGGAGAATCCTCATTGATTATTAACAATAAAGGAATCAGCAAGAGCAGGATGAAATGGAAGTCGCTCAGCTATTCACAGACAAGGACATGTGGCTGAGGAAGCCACCAGAGAACCCTCCCCGCCTTGGCAACATGGGGCAGAAGTCTCTCTTATATGCTCTCTTCTCCAAGCTGTGTGCCATTTTCATTCCTCCTGGGTTTTTGTTGCATTATTTGTTCTTACCTGGCCCTCCGGGGAGCTCAGTATTGACATTCCCCTTTCCCGGCAAAAATCTCATCTCTGGAAATGAGCTGAAATTCATTCACACCAAAACCTAATGACTAGCACGAGATGAATGATTCCATGCTGGATGGAGCATTGAGCCAAAAAAATTACACTCCTGAAACAGGCTTTTAGCCGTCTGCGAGCTGTGGAAGGCTTTTGGTTAAGTCCAAGACCATCATGAAGCTGTCTCCCCCCTCCCTACACCCAGAGGAAGATGTGGCAGGAGCACAGGCACCAAGGGAGGGGGGATGGGAGGGCGGGCCACACCTCCTCCAGGTCAAACTTCAGGGTGCAGGCTGATGCAGACAGAGACTGGCCGTATCCACAGTCCTTCAGGAGGGACGATGAGTTGACAAAGAGAAGCAGAATGACATTAGAAATTCCATAGCATTTCCTTGCTCCTCCCCCACCACTGCTCAGGACCCTCTTGTGCAGGCTCACCCACAATGGAAGAGGTCCACAGGCTGTGTCCCTTCTCAGCACATGAGCCACACAACAAGGAATCTGTAAGTGCACTAGAGAAGCCCAAGCTCGGCGCTCCCATTCAACAGGGGAAGAAACGAAGTCCAGAGGGCAGGGGCTTCCTTGAGGTCCCTCAGAGGATGGATGGGAGAGCCTTACAGAACCCGCTTGTTGCTTCTAACCCGCTCACCTGCCTCTACAAAAATCCCCCATCACAGACAACCAGGGAGGCTCGCGGCTCTCAGCCCTGGTGGGTGACATAGTACAAAGACTCACACAGACCCTCTTCAGGGCCAATCCCATCCCAACCCTCTGTTTTTAGAGAAGAGTAAGTCAAGGCCTTCTGCAGTAGTCACGCATTCAACCTGGCACAGGGTCTCTGGTGTCCTGCTAACAAGACCACCTGTCCCAGTATGAGGAGACCAGAAGGCTTGGCTCTCAGTACTACCTGGATGAGGGAGGTGCTCTCTCAGTTAATTCATTTGCACTGGAGGTGTTAAGTCCAAGTGTTCCCCGCCAGACTTCACAGGCGCCCACCAGAGTTTAATCCAGCTCCACCCTACAGACCAAGCCTAGAGACATCCACTTAACCAAACTGTGCCCCACACGCATGCCCACTGCATTCTCTTCCCCATTCCCCATCTTGGTTGGCATGTTTTGGAATATGTGTTTACTACACAGAATTCTATTCCACACAATAAACAGTCCTTTTAGCCAACTGGAAAAGCTGGCAGAACATAGTTGCTTTAAAGAATCTCAAAGGAATGATGCTTGCCCCCCCCATCCCCACCTCTGGGGCTCCCATGCACCAGCAGGGTGAAACAGACTTACATGGGGGGCCCCTGTGGGGACGATCCGATGCCCCAGTGCAAGGATGGGGAATAATGAATGCTTCTCACCCATCACAATCCTCCTCTAGGACTACTTAAAAATCAAAACCAAAAAAAAAAAAAAAAAAAAAAAATCAAAACCCAGGTCACAGGGCCAGCTGTTTTTCTGCCACCAGTCAGAAGTCACTGCACGTTTGCAGTAGTGACCTCATGACATGACAGCTGACACATCTTAGTTTTTAGTGACCCTGTGCTCTGTGCCATCATTGCAATGGGCTGATGTTCACTACACACTTCAGATCAGTGTTGCTTAAGTGGGGTTAATTCTGCCCACCAGGGGACACTGGCAGTGTCTGGGGACAGTCTGGACTGTCACCAGTGGGAAGGGAGGCGCTACTGACATTCAGGGGTAGAGGCCAGGGATGTGGCTAAACATCCCCCCTCTGCACAGGAGAGCGCCTCACACAAGCTATCTCCCCATATGGTCTAAACATTCGGTCCAAACATTCTAGAGTGCCGAGGTTAAGAAACGCTGACGCAGACCATTTGTTGGCAAATGACACTGGGCATAAGGTTTACAGGAAGGATTTACTATAAATGCAGGTTTCTGTATCCCAATCCCAGAGACTCTATTTCAGCTGAAATGGGAATTTGCTTTTCCCCCAACCCCTACACAAAGACCTCTCTGCCTACCCAACAGATGCTTTCCATACTATTTCCTCAAACCTAAAGCCCTGCAATTCCATGGGCTGACACCAGGGGGCACTGCTGTTAGCTTGGGTAACAAATCTACCTAGTTCCCAGGCAGTTTCATGCAACCACCGCAAAAGCTCCATTTCCCCATAAACACATAACCATCGCTAAGTGCTAACACGGACTGAATCCAGAAACTGAATAAATCCACATAATATAGTGCAACACTTGGAAGAAATGCAAACACCATACATTGGGGACACCCTGCTAACATAAAATCACCTCTGCCTGATTTAACTTCTACTCAATCCTCTAGAACCAAGTGACTTCAGAGCTGCAAGGACTAAAGGCATCCAGTCCTTGAGCCCTGGTTTAAGCGGCAAGAACACAGAGCTGGTTTCTAGAGTCTGGCACCTGCTCGGCGGTGTCCAGAGGCAGTGCCAGCTGGTCCATATGTCAGGGAACAGAGCCCTGGGGAGCTCTTCTCAGGGAAGTCTTTACCTGTCTGCCTGGAAAGCACATCCCCAGCAGCTTGAACCTCTTGCACTAAATATCCCCACAAATGGGGGCATTATCTGAATCCCAGAGCCCAGGGTCAAGCACACTTGGCTCTGTCCTGAGAATCACGTAGGGTTTGGTAGAAACACAGGTCCTACCCCTGGAAAACCCCTTGCAGTAGGTCTGGAGCAGGACCAATAATCTACTTGAGCAAACACTAGGCTAGGTAGTTCTTTAGCTATAGGTTCATTCCAAACTTTTCCAAAATGTGGTCTCTGTGAGAATCAGATGGACACTGTTCTAGATCGGATCATTCTAGATGCCCACTGCAGTGGGAATGTGTGTTTGAACAACCTCCTGAAGGATTCTTTTGCATATTAATGTTGAGAACCCTTGCACTTGATGCCATTCCCTGTCTTATGGAAGCATCATCTCTAACAAGGGTGAGGCGTTGCTGGATAAACACAAACATATCAGCACTGCTGCAAGCACTCCACCAGACGTGGGGGGGTATCTGGCTTGTTAGCATTCATCTCGGCCTCAGCTGGTTCTCCCAAACCTGTGTGAAAGGCATTGTCACCACCGTTTTATCACTTTTTTATTTAGGAAACAGACCTGGAGAAGCCAAGTAGCTGCCCAAGGCCATGGGGCTAGAGAATATGTGTTTACTAGGATTCCAAGTCATGTATGTTCCATGAAAAGCCCCTTTTCTTCATTTGGACGGGCAAGGGGCAATATTACTAAGGCCTGGGTTTTCCTTCTTCCACCAAATTCTTTGAGGCTTCCTCTCCCGGGATCATAGCAGAATAGACCCCCGTGAGTGAGAAGTGCAGGAAGGCTGGGAGCCTTCATTTCCCCCAGGGTCTCTTTCAGACCAAGAATCCAGGGACCTGGAAGCCTGAGCCACAGAGTAAGCAGAAACCCTTTCCACTCCCCGCTCAGCCTCTCCCTCCACAATCCTTCTCCCGAATGGCTAATGTGAATGGACAGGATATATTTGACTAAATTCTGCACTGCTTGACCCCAACCTGCTTCCAGCGTCAACTACCAAGTCAAAAGGCCGAAATCAGAACAGGGAGGAGAGAAAAAGTGAGATAATCAGCCCTTGATTAACACTGAGCTCTGAAGGCACCATCCTTTCTGAGGCTGCAAGGAGTGTGTGTGTGGGGGGTGGGGGGGACACGACATGCAGATAAGACAGTGATTCTGAACGCGGGTGGTACCATGAAGTGCAGTACAGACAGGACTTATCATTCACATTACAGACACATAACCAGGGAAACACAGCTTTTTCCAGGCAATTCTCTTCCTAGAGTCACCTTCTGCAGCTGAAGAGGGGCAAGCTCTTGTGCAAACTGGGTCCCAGCTCAACAAGAAGACTCCAGGTAGCCCCGAGTGCTGGGCTCTGTGCTAGGTTCTATAATGAAAATAAGACAAAACAAACAAGCAAACAAAACCGTGCAAGGCAAGGCCCTGTGCTCAAAAAGTTGATGGTCTGGGAGAGAGGGGAAAGAGAAATACCCCAACCCTGGGTACACATGCCTAGTGGGACAGTCTACAGGAGAGGAGAGTCAGAAATGTACCCAGACCTCCCTCTGAGCCTCCAAGCACATGGGACCTCCTGCTGGCTGCTCTCCTGACTCTTCCCTTCCCACATTCCTATCCTTCCAGTTCCGCCTCCCAGCCTATCTCAGAGGCTTCCACTCTTGCCCTCCCACTGCCTCACCCCAGTGCCAGTACCCTCAAGGGCCTCCCTTTCATGGGGAGCGCTCAGGCCTCCCCTGCACCAACCCATTCCCCAAACTGTAGTGAAACAGTTTTTGCCAACAACCCAGCCTGTGTTTAAATCCAATCCTATTTAAATACCTCAAGGGCTCCCTGTAACTCTCTGGGGAAAGGTCAAAGTCCTTGTTTATGGGCCTGGAGCCCTCCTCAGGCTCACAGCTGATCTCTGGCCCTCCCGTAGACCTGAGTTCCAGCCACAAAGCAGGGCAGTCCCTCCACCAGGCTGTTATCCCTTCCCTCAGGGATTAAGCACAGGCCAGGTGGCCGTATGGGGCCTGAAAAGGGCAGCACTCATCCCTGTCCACCTGCCATGTGCTGTGCTTCTTTATGATTTCAGCTGAAACCACCTCTTTCCTTCCCCAAAGCACTTCCCAAGATTCTAGCAGAGGCATGACCCACTCAGCCCCCTGAGAACGCCCTCCAGGTGGGCATTTTCACACCCTATTACAATTACCCGTGGCACAGGTATTTCACAGAAACTGGCATCACCCACTGATCTTATTAAAACAGACTCACTCTGGAGTGGGGTCCATGATGCCGCCCCTCTAACCAGCTCCCAACTGAGGCTGGTGCTTCTGGGCTGCAGACCCGATGGGCTGCCATTAGGCCAGTCAGGGCCATGCTCACCATCCACCCCAGCACCAAGTCCAAGACTAGCACATGTGGGCATTCAATGAACTTCCACAGAATGAATACAGGAGGAGGGTGGAGGGGAAGAAGAGAGACACTCAAGAAATTCAGGGTTCAGATAAGAGTTTCATTAGGGCCTCAGGAGATAGTAACACTGACAAGGTCCACAAAATCCACAGTGTCCCCTACAGATCAGACCTCCCAGTCGAACACATAAGTATCCATTTATAAGGCTGGGTATTTGTCTGAATTCAGTCCAGAGAGTATGTGCAAGACGAAATAGAGCATCTGAACTTGGGTGATTGTGTGCCCTTTACCAAA
>PITA01014302.1:25314-45513 GCA_004023965.1 Spilogale gracilis
GAGGAGGAATCTGCTTGGGCCAAGTATAGGAGACGTGTTGAAATAGTTTCAATATAAAATGCAATTACGACAATTACATCGCTCCTCTGTTGCCAAGGGTAATATGGATGCTCGGAAAAGACAGACCACAGGGACTTGTTTAAATCACTGTCATGAGAAAAGGAGCCAACATCTCTTTGGAAGCCTGACTCTTAATTCTGCAGACCAGTGATTTCAATATCACTGAACGGGAAAAACGGAGGCAAAGCATTTGCGGCAACTTCAATAACCTGCTGCAAATCAATACAGCATTCTAACACAGCCCTCCTCGTCCCAGGCCTACCAGGGAGCCCGGGCCAGCTTGCAAGGTTCCTTACAAAGATCACATTGTGCGACTCAACAGACCGATAGGAGTTGGACACAATGAAGAAGAGACCAGTGAAAAGAGAACTTTTAGGAAAGTCTCCCAAGTCAAAAATCGTTATTTCTCTGAAGACTGGGAAGGCAGGCAGGCTGCTGAGATCTTATTTACATACATGTGACTCTCAATCCAGGCCTGCCCCTTGGCTGAAGACATCAACAGCTTCTCTCGGAAAACCAGCAGTACACAGGAACCGGAGGGAGATAGGAGATACTTGGGATTTATGGCTCTTTTTAATTCCAATTCCACATATCCTCAGGGTAATCTCAATATTTGAGGGCCTCTCTTTAAACAGTCTATGGTACTGAGTGCCTGGTTCTAGTTGGCCCAGTTTTGGGGGCCAAGAAGTCAGATTTCTGGCTTGGGCAAGTGGAGAGATAGGGGAGCCATTCACCGAGACCAAGACTCTAGGAGGAAGAACACAGGCGAGGATGGTGTAGGGGAGTATGCTAGAGTTCTGGGGCTGCTATGAACCCTACCACAGCCTGGGCAGCTGAAACAACAGAAATGGGTCTCCTCAGAGTTCCAGAACCATCTGAGATGAAGGCACTGGCAGTGTTGGTCCCTTCTCAGAGCTGCGAGGGAAAATCCATTCCAGGCCTCTCTCCTAGCCTCCCATGGTTTAGCAGCAATCTTGGTGGAAAGGGATGGCCCCAATCCTAATCTTCACTTTCATATGACCTTCTCCCTATGTGCCTTGATATGGTCTCCCCTCTGTTTATGTCTGTTTCTCTGGCCAAATTTACTTTTTTCCTAAGGACACCAGTCATATTGGATTAACAGCCCCCCAATGATCTCACTTTGATTACCTCTACAAAGAACCCATTTGCAAATAAGCTCCCATTCATAGGTAGGAGCTGTTAGGACTTCAATCCATCTTTTGGGAGGGATCCAATGCACCCTCTAACAGGGAAGCCCAGCTCTCAGCCTGATGAGGGTAAGCTAGCTGTGTGTGCATGGACCCTAAGATCAGAATACAAATTTGCACTAGAGACAGAAAGCTGAAAGATCTAAGTTTATACATTTATACATTTATCTGTTCAAATTGGAACAGATATTTGAAGGTCACATGCTGGGTGAAAAGGGCATGGCTAAAGCCACAGATAGGAAGTGCCCCCAAAAGAAGTTCTAGTGCTTTACAGAGAAGGGCTGCGAAGAAGAGAACCTCAGAATATCAGTACAGCAGAGGCAGACGAGAAAGGTGGGGCTCGTAGAGGAGTCTGAGAAGGGCTGCCAGTGAGGGGGAAAAGACCCAGAAAGGCAACATCGCTGACACAAGGGAAGTCGTCAGAAAGGTGGGTCACTGCTTCCATGAAGGGGTCCCAGGTATCCCTCACTCTCTTATCAATTATCCAAAACTTAGCAGCTTAGAACATCTGCCATTAGTCATCTCTCATGGTTCTGTGGATCAGGAATATAGGCAGTAAGGTTTAGCTGAACGATGCTTCTGCACAACGTGGCATCAACCACAGTCACTTGGTGGTACTCATGTCGGGGAAGGTTGGACTGCAGGGGTTCCAGTACTGCTTCCTTCACGGGTCTGGCCCCTGGGGGGCAGGGTGGGGGCAATGGCGAGCCTCAGCCGCCACTGCGAGGTAGGGCACCCACTAGAGCAGCTAGGACCCGAGGTTGCAGGGGCAGAGCAGAGAGACAGGCTCTCTCTGGTCTATAGTCTTTTACCCACCTGGTCTCAACAGAAATAATCTTCAGCTGCAAAATGACAGTGTAGAACTTCTTGTAGAAAACACTTGAAAAAGTGCCATCAAATGTAGAAAAGGAAGTGTTCCTACTATAATAATAATAAAAAAAATGTAATGAAATAATCCAAGTAAAACTCTCAGCTCAGAGTCTGGCAAGTGCTAATCATCCATTATATGGGAGCTATGACTTAATCAGTTCTACAAGGCTTGTTACGAAAAGCAATACACATTCATTTCCCTCTCCCTGGAGGCATGGCAGCAGTTATTTTTATGAATTAGCATTATCTTACGTCAGGGATGGGTCGTGCATAAAGAGATTAAGTCTAATCAAATTCAAAAATGAAAAAGCTTTAAAAGTTGTTAAGACTAGATAGATAGATAGATAGATAGATAGATAGATAACCCTTAAAGAAAATCTACAATTCTAAGTTAACAAGAGGCTGCAACACTCTCCAGGAAAAAGGTTTTGCTAAGAAATTACAGAGCTACTGGGTCCACTGGAGGTAAGACATTGAAGTTATTTAGGCATGCCTGATATTCACAGCACCCATGTTACTTAAACAGATTGGTTTAAAATGTTATTCAAACAACTCAGTTGCAATATTTTATGTTTAAGTTGGCCCTATTTTATATCATTGTCAAATATTGTCAAAAACCGGGATTAACAATATATAGAACTTGGCATCCAGGGGTCATGAGACTACCACTGCCCCAAGAGCATTCAGTGGGATCAGCTGTCAGGCCGTCCAGCTGGGACATGTGTCAAGAGGCATGCTCCCCATGACTTGCACATGAACAACTGGTTTCATCCTAGGTCAGGACAAGCCAATTCCATCAGGATCCAGTTAAGCGCAGGCAGTCACATTTTCCAATCAGGACTCAGCAGCAGGGTCAGCAGGTGGCCATTAGGGGTCCCAGGAAACAGGCTGAAGCACAACCCTGACCCATCAAGGACCACAGCACTTGAGAGAACCCCAGAGTCAAAAGCATCTGGATGAAGATGAGAGCATCAGAGAAGCAGGACGCTGGGACATAGCAGGAGGGTCAAAAAAGGGAGGAGATCACAGACTAGATGGACTGAATGGCAAAGGATAGATTCCCACCTCCCAGCAGAGCAGAGAAGCCACAGAAAGAGCTGTGTCTGCTCAGTGACAGTGTCACCCTTAGTCTCCTCACTGATCAAATGCATTCATGATGCATCCTTCCCATGAGATTGCACCGGCAGGCTGGTCTCTGGGCACTGTCCTTTACCAGAAGTATTCTCCTGGTCATACGCATTGTTTTTGATTCCAGTGGCGCTCCTTAAAACCACAATGCTGTTGTCCACCTGACAGGAGCATCCCAAGGTGGCCCAGAATCCGGCTTGAGAACAACCACATCCTCCCCTCCCAAGGGAGGAAGAAACACCTGCATCTTGCCCTCCTTGCCTTCCCAGTTCCACCTCACCACCACCAGCCTCTTGAAAAAGGCCTGACACCAGGGATGTGAATGCAGAGCCCTTTTCAAGTGCAGATCCCAGGGGACAGCAGGAAGTCCGCACACACTTTCACAATCCTATGGAAATAAAATGTGTCCCCACCATGATGAATATTGGCTCCCTTTGTGTAACCTTTTTTTCCTTAAGATTTATTTTGAGAGGGGGTGCCTGGGTGGCTCAGTTGGTTAAGTGACTGCCTTCAGCTCAGGTCATGATCCCGGGATTGAGTCCCACATTGGGCTCCCTGCTCAGTGGGAAGCCTGCTTCTCCCTCTCTCACTCCCCCTGCTTGTGTTCCCTCTCTGGCTGTGTTTCGCTCTATCAAAAAAATAAATAAAATCTTAAAAAAAAAAAAAAAGATTTATTTTGAGAGTGACAGAGAGAGCAAAAGAGCATGAGAAAACATGGGGCACAAAGCGAGGGAGAGACAGAATCTCAAACAGCCTCTACGCTGAGTGTCAATCCCAACATAGGGCTGATCTCAGGACCCTGAGATCATGACCTGAGCTGAAACCAAGAGTCAGACAACTGAGCCACCCAGACGCTCCCTCACGTACCCTTTAAAGCAGCCCATGTGAACACACCAAAAGGACACATGATTTTATCATGTGGGGAAGAATAGCCACACAACTGATCGAAGTAGGGCCCACCAAAACCAAAATGATATGACAGCCATGGAGCAACCCTAACCCTAACTCAGCCTCAAGGCAGCCTTACTTTCGAAGGTACAGCTGAGAACCTGAGTGAGAACCTTGTGGGAGGCTCTGAGAGGAGCTGGAGACCAGTCAATGGCAAGGCCATGCAGACAAACATGACCGGCTCAGGCTCTGGAATCACAAGAACTTGCTGGTGGCATGACCTCAAGGAAGTCTCTTAACATCTCTGTGCCTTCTCTCTTCCTCAGGAGTCAAATCCAGCCATGCTAGGCTGTTGAGAAGGTTTGAGAGAAGGTGGGAGAAATAATCCAGAAGAAGAACTGATACACTGAAGACCCCCAACGATATATTATTGTTATTATGGTGCTACTAAGTATTTTAATAGACTCAACTTTTTGAGGCACAGAACCCAAAAAAGACATCTAAAAAGATATCTCTGTTAATCACCCATTAAATCTGCAATGAGCCTCTAACGTAGTCAGATACTGTGGCAGAGAAACAACTCAGAGGTACGGCATCTCACCCCAAGGTAACTCTGATGTCATGTGTAACTACTACAAGTGCTCCATTCTTGGACACGTGAGATGCACAGAATTTTCTAGATGTTTCAAGCTGTAATTCATCTCTTTTTGTCCCTGACTGTGGCTTCCACAAAGGGAAAGCCCCTGGAAGGACCGCACCACAACCGTACAAGGCTAAGAGAGTGCTCAGAACAGCACACAGCGGAGCTCAGCAAGCAGTGAGGGGTAGGGAAGGGATGGGGGTGCTGGGGGAGACAGGCATGTCAGAGATCCCCTGGAGAAAGCAGCCACGTCCCATGCTGAGAGACACGGACGGACTGCGCCAAGAACGACTTCTCAGCATTTGAAAAGGCAAGTAAAATAACTTCTCTAGCTCTACACAAGGACCGAGAAAGGCAGAGTGGGTGATTTTCCGCATGTGGGCATCACGGGGTCGCTCCCCACAGCCTCCGCACTCTCGGCACCCTCACCCACCTGTGACTCTGTTTCTGTGAACCCCTCTAGAAGCCCTCGGGAAGCTGTCTTCTAGCACGTACGCAGCCAACAGCTTTGCAGCTCCGGAGCTGTCAAGTACCCCTGTAGTTGCGATCAAGGTAGAGAAGACAGGCTAACAGAGGACAAACAGGAAACACAGAACCTTTCCCCAAAAGCAACACAAGATGAGAAACAAACACATCGGCTTGTACCCAGCAAAGCAAGGGGCAACCCGATCACCAGGTTCCGCCTGCCTCACCACCGCCACCCAACACCCCGGTGGACGGCCTCCCTTTACACCTGAGAAACCAATGTCTCTGATCATATAAGGTGTCCCCTTTGACAGACGCTAATCATTCAGTCCATTAGAATCTTCTAAGTACAGCCCGGTCCTTCAGGGAAGTACCTGATAATCCGACCAACAAACACAGGAACAATGCACAAATCAAAGGTCCCCAGAATACTGCATGCTCAACAAGCACTAGCCGGAGCCCTGAACTGCCTTCCCACAGGAGAAGCCCAGCAGGGGGCAGCAGAGGCCTCCCCTCCTCAGTGGTCTGTCCCAGGGCACTCTCCCCAGCAGGCCCACCTCCTTCTAGGTGGCTAACAGCTGCTGGGCTCTTGGGCACCAGGTGGCAACGGCTGAAGACCACGCCTCCCCACCAACCCTTATGGCCAGCTTGACCTCTCAGCATCTGTTACAGGTGCACTGAGGGGTCCACTCTGAGGATCCCCAAATCACCTACACTCTTTAAAAAGTCTCAATGAGATAATGCTATCATTATTTGCAAATGCTTTGAATATCTCCCCAGGAAATTCAAGAGAAAAAGCTTTTAAAAAAGTCATGAGAGAGGCGCCTGGGTGGCTCAGTCCTTAAGCGTCTGCCTTCCGCTCAGGTCATGATGCCAGAGTCCCAGGATTGAACCCCGCATCTGGCTCTCTGCTCGGCGGGAAGCCTGCTTCTCCCTCTCTCACTCCCCCTGCTTGTGTTCCGTCTCTGGCTGTGTTTCTCTCTGTCAAATAAATGAATAAAGTGTTAAAAAGAAAAAAAAAAAAGTCTCAATGATGCTTCCTGCAAGAAGCTTCTGTTTCAGCCTTCGTCTTTGCACTCCACCATCTTTGCCCAAATTTCGGCCCAGGCTAGGAGCGCTGAAATCAGATCTCCCTGACTCCAGTGACCTCTACTTCCCAACATCTCCCCACACTTGGGCTGTGGGTCTCCGAAGCACTGCGGCAGGAAATCCAGGGCTTGGTTCCCCCACTCGTCACCCCAGTTAGCACAAATCCCTGGTCCAGGCCGCCACTTCTCTGGTCCCACACTTCCCTGCCTATGCCCTCTGCTCCAGCCAAAGCCCCCAGAATCCCATTATGGACTTCTGACCCTACAAGGCCCCACCCTCACCCGAGCACCCCCTGTTCCCCAACGGCTACCTGGAGGAGGGCCTCCCTTGTGCCACCTAGCTCTGTGTGCTGCTCCCATCCTTCCCCCCAACTCTGAGCTCCCCGGAGGGAGGGCTAAGTCCTCCTTACCCCCATGCAGGCCTCTCATGGTGCACTTGAACGCACCCACAGACTTTCGATCAGGATTTGCTGAACGTACTGTCTAATCAATCAATAGGGCATAATGCTTAGAGGGAGAGCCAGGGCACCAAGTGCAGATAGCGGGTACTTTGTTGACAGCATTATTTCGAGTCTCCACCAGCAGCCTCTAACCTTCCCAAGAACAGAGGACTGTGTGTCTGGTCCCCGCTGGATCTGAGGATCTGGCCCCTAAGAGGCCCCTAGGGAATACTTTGTGAATTGGATGATCTGCTTTCAGCTCTCAGCTCTGCCACTTATTGACTGTGTCACTGTGAGTAAATGACTCACTCTACATTTTCATCCTCACCTTTGTAAAGAAGGAAAACAGGACAGGGCATCAGTAAAACTATTCTGGACAAGGGTTCGGTGTGCAGCTGGACACGGTGGACATACATGATGACCTTCCAGGAGACAGGCTAGCATCACCAATGTCCCCACCACATGGCATTCACCCTCCAATTTGCTTTTAAAATGTGGTCCATTCAGTGTACCTCTCAGTACTTGGGACCGTGCCCTCAGCACACTCCAAACCCCAGCATCTCCGGTCCTCACGTTCCCTCTCCTTCCCTCAGCTCTGGTCGCACTCCACCCCCAGATGGGGTCCTATCCACCTCCCTCATGCAGAGTCCACAACACCATGGGCTCTAAGGACCCCAGGCCAGGCTCTGGGACCTCACCCCCCCTTGAGCACACCCTGCCAGAGTGTTTCCCTCCAGCTCTGAGTCTGGGGAGGTTCCGTTCCTCCACCATGACTCTTTCCACCGCTCTTCCCAGGAAGGAAGTGCAGACTGCCAGGACCGTGACTAGGGGGCCTGGGCCCATAAGGCCTCAGCTCAGCCATGTCAAAGAGCCCCAGGCTCTGGAACCTCCTTCTACCTGCTCTACCTCCCTGGTGCATGGGGACAAGGCCACCCACCTTGTTCCCATCTCACTAATCCTTACTCAGCCCCCATTTAACTTCTCAAGCCTACCACCACAAAGTCCACCGATTAACCAAGGTAGGCTGCCAACTGAGGTCAATTTATAATTTAAATCAGCACTGCATAATGCATAAGATATAGTTATAAATTATTCACCCACAAATTGCCATCTGGACATTTAGGGAACTTAGGGGGAACATTTAAAAGAGAAGTGGGCATTTGCCCAGCGTCATGTCAGAATGCAAAGAGAGCTGGCTAAGTTGTTGTTGCTGCTGCTGTTTCATTTGCCAGGAACCTGAGCAGATGGACTCCATTCCCTTCCTGCTAAATCCGCTGGAGAGCTGCGTGGTGTCCAGCCCAGGGCTGGGGGCGGCGGCAACTCAGCCAACAACCTCCCCCACCCCAGGGCTGCCCCGCACCATGCTGCACCTTCATGACAGCTACAGGGCACGTTTATCACGCGAGTGAGTTCTGTCTCCCAAGAACACAAAGGGAAACATCACCTGGTAATTAGCAGCATCTTTCCTCTCCTCTCCTCAAGTTGATACAAAGAACTGACTCTCCACTCACCCACAGCTCAATCTTCCTGATGGAAGTGCTCCCAGAAAAGGGAATAAGAGCTTACACTGCAACCCATTCATCGACTCTGGCATCTGACACTGGTATACATGTCCTTCTCTGAGGCCACCGAGCTGAAACTATCCATTTGATTCATCATCACTGAACATCTACTACTATATCCAAGTACTATGCTATTTGCTAAGGACACATAGATGAAAAGAAAACCCTCTCTCTCTCTCTCTCTCTCTCTCTCTCTCTCTCTCTCTCTCTCAGGAAGTTTACAGACCAGAGGGGAGGTACTCATGTACGCGAACCACTACACAACCAATTAGTCCTGACACCTGCTTTGTTCTAAGCACTGGCTACAGAGATGAGAACTGTATGTAACAATTCCACATTCAAGGTCATGGGGATGTTGAAGAGTCTGTGATCAATTCTGCCTGTGGAGGAAGAGGGTCAAGGAAAGTGGCACAGAGAAAGAGATGCCTGAGCTGGGTATGGAGGGAGAAGTAGGGGCTTGCCAGGCAGACAAGGAGAAAGGGCATTCTCAGAAGGAACAACAGAGGCAAAAGCTCCTGGTCACATACATGCAGGCACATACGGGGAACTGCAACTGGATGAGCACACAGAAATGCTTGAGGGAGCACGGCGCACCCCTGAGTATGCTGCTCAGACAGGCTAGCTAGGCACTATTCCACCTCCTCTGTGACTAATGATTCTTACAGGATTTTTGTGACACTGGAAGGAAATGGGAATTGTTCCATTCTTTCCTAACAGAATAATTAGAACCCTTGTATCCCTGTGTCCTCATCCTCTGCTAATAATTCACCGTCCAACAGAGTCAACTATTAGGACCATAAGATACCATTCTGTTTAAAAGATTCTTCCTGGGAGCCAAGAAATCATTGCCAGACCCATCTCAGCCTAAATAGAAATGCAAAAAAAAGGGGGGGGGGAGCGCCTGGGTGGCTCAGTTGGTTAAGCGACTAATTTCGGCTCAGGTCATGATCCCAGAGACCTAGGATCGAGTCCCATATCTTCCTGCTTGGCGGGAGGGCTGCTTCTCCCTCTCACTCTCCCCCTGCTTGTGTTCCCTTTCTCACTGTGTTTCTCTCTGTCAAATAAATAAATAAAATCTTAAAAAAAAAAAACAGAAGCCTTGCCTTCTGCCAAGGGCTTCTGGAGCCCTGTTGCCCTCCTGAGCGCCATACCAGTCACTGCAAGCCCTAAAGGTGTTTCTCCATGCACAAGTCAGACAGCAGCAAGGAAGCAAAGGAGGCCTGCACAGCAGGATAGGGTAGGGTGCAGGGGTGTGGCTCTGGCTGTGTGGGCAAAGATTAAGACCAGCTGTGGTCCCAAGGCAAGCATTTCTTTACCTTCCTTCCCACCTACTACGGGCACCGGCATAAGCAGCTGCGTCCACTACCCACATGACAAAAGGGACACAGTGCTCCCTAGGGCATTGTGGGGAGCCTAGAACCTAGTGATGTCAGTTGAGGTGTAGCTTCTGGACTCACTAGCTCAGACGTTCGTGGCCCGGCAGGTTAGAGTTAAGGAGCGAAACTCCTGGTACCCGCCTATTCGGGCTCCCAATGAGCAATGCTAGTACATGTAGGCTAGAGGCAGCGAGCACAGAGACAGCAGCAGTCACATAGGCAGTTTCACTATTATGGGGTCTTAATCTTACCTAGGGGCATGGTGCCCCTCCCTTGGTGTTTACCTCCTCAAAGAATTAGTGAAGTAGTGTAGGATGAACAAAGAGAATCAGTGTCATGGGACTTGGGCATGATCAGGGATATGCACAGAAATCATGATAAGGAAACTATGTAACCATGCTATTGTCACCGCTCGTTGTTTGAGCACAGTCTACTATAAAAAGCTTTGTAACCCTGAATAAAATCGGCATTGCTTGGACATCATCCACTTTGTCCCTCCGGTCCCCATCTTTTCTGTGTCTTTGTTTTCTGCATCTCCTTGCCCTCAGGTTCAGCTTACATTGTTGTACCGGCCACGACAGGGCATGACTCTTCTACCCTCCATCTATACAACACATTTAGCTCTGCTTACTTTCACATAATACATTAGACAGATACCTAAGTAGGTAGATAGGCAGACAGGAGGAGAAACTGCTTCCTGTGCCGACAGCAGTCTCCCCAGGCAGCCCTAACTTTCCACCAGCCACTATAAAAAAATGCCATCTGTTTAGCAGTTCTTCAGCGCTTTCCTCCAAAACTTAAATGCTCCAGGTGGTTGTGTACTTAAAAGAAATTTTCTGTTGGTTTTTGATAAACTGTTTATATAAGAGTTTGATATTCTTGGGCTAAACCCTTTCTGAAACCATGTTCAAACAGATTACACACTCAAAACTGTGAAGGGTTTTTTCTATGCCTCCTGGACAAAATTTTAGGACTTAACACGATCAAATCAAGAATCTAGACATCCTGGACTCCAATTTAATAGGTGCTTTCAGATGGTACTGGAAGGATGAGCTCATCGCAAAGCCCACAGTAGGAAGAGAGTGTGTTAAGGCATAATTCCTGGGGTGAAGGCTAAAAATTCTCTATCCAGCCAGTGAGCCTCCCAAGGAGCCTCAGTAAACTAAGCCCACTCAAGAACCAGAGGTCTGGGACCTACATTAGAAGGGAGCTTTTAAGTCTCCTGTCCCTTAGGAAATACAAATTCTCTCTCTAACTGGGACACAAGGCCCTCTTAAGAATAAAACTCCAGGTAACTTTACCAGTAATATTACTATAACTTAGAAAGCAATCTGCAATCTGGGGACTGAACTGGAAATTTACATTTGGATAATACTCTCATTTAATTATAAAATACTTCTCTGACATTTCTGCATCGGGACAAGAGCTGCCCCCAGGCAGGTGAACAACACACAAGTGTGCATTTTCATACCTCCATCTCTGATTAAAGACCAAGGCGGGTGATCCCGAGCACACAAATCGGCTAAGAGGGAAGCCTGGGTGGTTCAGCTGGTTGGGTGACTGCCTTGGGCTCAGGTCATGATCCTGGAGTCCCGAGGTCAAGTCCCACATTGGGCTCCCTGTCCAGCAGGGAGTCTGCTTCTCCCTCTAACCCTCTTCCCCTCACCACACTCTCTCATGCTCTCTCAAATAAATAAATAAAAATCTTTTTAAAAAATCAGCCAAGAGAATGACTATATAGACTTTGAACTCGGAATCAAAATTAGCTATTTTATCAATAGAGATTGCAAATTCTGTGTACTGAGTACCTACTATACACCAGGCAGTAGGTCAAGGACTTGTTCTCTCTAATGCAATTTTTTTTTAAGATTTTATTTATTTGACAGAGAGAAACACCGCTAGAAAGGGAACACAAAGCAGGGAGAGTGAGAGAGGGAGAAGCAGGCTTCCTGCTGAGCAGGGAGCCCCCGATGTGGGGCTTAATCCCGGGTCTCCGGGATCATGACCTGAGCTGAAGGCAGACAACTGAGCCACCCCAGCGTCTCTCTCTAATGTAATCCTAACAGCAAACCCTACCGGGTAGGAGCAACTCCCCCACTGCACAGATGAAGCTGAAGAAATGCAAATTTTGTTACTCACTTGCAGGTCTTCGTTAATGAAAACTCTGTTTAGTTTTAATAGAACACTGCCTTCTACACTAAGGAGCAAATACGGTCAGCATTTTTATATGTTTGTCCATGTACATAAAAAGCCAAAAGAAATACACAGATGTAGTTCCTGAGTTGGGTTTTTCCCGCTGTGAGGGATATCCCGTAACACCAAGGTCTCCCACACCATGCACACATCTGTGGCTGCCCTGCCGCCTGCAAGGAGGCACCGGCGACACACAGACTCAGCCTATGGCAATAGCAGAGACCCTTGTGGGGACAAACCCACTGCTGAGTACCCACAAGGCTGTCCCTGAACGTCTGAGGAATAAAGAGGGCCACTTGCATTTCACTCACTCGGAGACCAGGGAAGAAAACCAGCCTCAGGGCCACACCTCGCTTGTTGCATGTGTCCCCACTCTCAGGCCCAGCTCAGCTGGCAATGTGGCAGACTCAGACTCCAATCAGTTTGTCACAAGAGCCATCCCTCCCACTGTCATTCCTTGGAGGGGGGAGGAGGAACGTGTAAAAACAAACACATGCACACCACAAGCAAGACCAAAGGCAGAAGGTGGGCACAAAGGACAGAAGCTCGGCATTTGTGAGTTCAGAAGCTGTGAACAGGCCTGGGGCTGAGTTTTGCCCTTGTGGATAATGTGTTCTAACACCTCTCAGAAGGTGGGCAGCCTTGCCTTCCATCATCCAATGGCCACTGGGACCCTTATGGGTCTTGATCGTCTTCCAAGTCACCAGGAAGCAGAAGGGAGCCGTGATTTCTCAGCAGTGCTGGTGAAGCTTGAAAACCAAGAGTGTGACCCAATACCACCTATCCCAGGATGTTGTCCTTAAGTCTTGGGAAGCGATTCTATCTGGAACACTCTCCCGATTTCGGGAAGAAGTTCCACGTTTCCAAATGAGTCTGCCAGCTTTTATCTCTGCAGTACCTCTGGCGATTTTGGAAATGCCCCATGCTTGGAAGACAGTCTTGTTTTAAGACAGTTTTGATAATACCACAGTACAGCAATATTTTCTGTTATACCTCATCATAACTACTCGTTTCCTTCCCTTCCATCCCATCCAAGTGCATGTGTCTCAGAAGAATGTCTACCATTCCAAAGAGAACTTGTAGATCAGGACTCCAAAAAGATGACCATAAAAACTGGGATTAGTTTCCTTTGGAAAGACTTTCAACACCATTTCAGGGATAGGACCCCTCTCTGTATATTCCCACTGTACCTTCCCCCACATTGAAGCATTAACATATGATGTTAGCCCTGGGCTGAATGGGTGTGCTGTCTCCACCTTCCTACGTTGACACTCTACCCCCCAAGGTGGTGGCATTAACCTTCGGGAGGTAAACGGCATTTAGATGAAGTCATGAGGATGGAGTGCCGGTGATGAGATTAGTGCCCTTTTTTTTTTTTTAAGATTTTTTTTTTTTTAAGATTTCGAATAAATAAGGTTTATTTGAAAGAGAGTACAAGCTGGGGGCGAGGGGAGGCAGGGAGCAGACGGGGAGGGAGAGGGACCAGGAGAGCATGGAGCCCAAAGCAGGGAAAGGGCTCCATCTCACCACCCTGAGACCATGACCTGAGCCGAAACCAAGAGTCAGACACTTTATTGACTGAGCCACCCAGGTGGCCAGAGATGAGCACCCTTCTAAGAAGAGGAACAGACACAAGACCTCCTTCACTCCACCCTGTGAGAACATAGAGGGAAGGCGACCACAGACAAGCCAGGAAGAGAACCCTTACCAGAACCTAACCATGCTGCACCCTGATCAGAGACTTCCAGCCCCCAGAGCTAGGAGAAACCACCTGCTATGATGTAAGCCCCCCAGGCTATGGAGGTTTGTCCCTGCAGTCCAAACGAAGATGATATGATGACTATCTCTCTCCCTCCTCTCTGTTAGACCACGAGCTCCTACAGGGGAAGGAGAGGGTCTACTGGCGCTCACCCAGGCACCTAGCACATAGGATAGCCATGTTAGGTGGAGGGCTGCACACCCGCACGCATAGGGGGATGGGTGAGGGGTGCACGAATGTGTGCAGAGATGAGAATTATGGTTTTGAAAAACATTCATTGCTGGAGGAAACGGTTATGACATAATAAGTAAAAATGCAGGAAATAAAATTATATAAACAATGTGATTTCAATTATGTAAACATTTACACATGATTAGGAATCGGGAAGGAAATAGGCTAAAAATGCTAATAATGGTTATCTCTGGGTGGTAAGATAAGATTGATTGCTGCAGTTTTTGTTCCCCATGTTTCCATAAATTGCATGTACTACATTTATGATCCAAAATAAGATTACATTTTTAAAAAGGAAATTATTAAGAAGGAGGGGAAAGAAACCCTCTGTGTTTTAGATTTTCTCCTCTAAAAACAGGGCAGAGAGACTCAGGGTGGGGCCAAGCCAGGACAAGAGTGGATTCATAGCCAAGAGTTTAGGAGTTCACATGTCTCTGGGTTTCCCAGGAGCACAGAAGATCCTCACACACAATCTCCCCTTTTGCTAAGATGCCTTCTCAGCGGGCATTCCCTTGCCTCACCATCTCAAAGCAAGAGCTATGCAGAGAGGCAGCTGGTCTGGGGACAAACCAAAAACTACGAGGAATCATCTAGATCAGGAGAAAAAGGCAAGGAACAAAACTTGACCCAAAACTTGAGAACCATAAAGACCAAAACTAAGGGAATCCTAAAGGTACTCGCCAAGCAACTAAGGAGTTTCTTCCCCAGCTCCAAGTATAGAAGAAGGTCCTTGTTCTACAGGTACTTGCTTGAGAAGGACAAGGGCTCCCATTACAGGTAATGGCACCCACTGGAACAGCGGAAGCAACCATCTGCTCGGGGCCCGAGACGGGGCGGGCAAACTGTGACGACACGGGGCCCGGTGACAGATACCGCCAGCTCTGCAGGCCATGTTGTCTCCTTCACTCAGCTCGGCTGCTGCAGGGCAAATGCAGCCACAGACAAAACAGAGAAGAATGAACACAGCTGTGTTTGAACAAAACTCTACCTGAGGAACAGCTGCCAGGTGTGGCCAGAGCACTGGAGTGGCCGACAACTGACCTAACACAGCAGGCATTGATGAATCTCTAATTTAACTCCTACAATCCTCAGATGGGGAAATTGAGGCTCAAAGAGATTATATCACTTTCCCAGGCTGTGCTGTCAAAAAATGGCATGACTTGACTCAAACCCATGTCCAGCTGACTCCAAAGAGCCCACTCTTTACCGTTCTTGTGGCCAGATCATATGAGGACAGGGACGCACAGATGAGTAAGATCCACAACTTGCCTTCCCAAGTTTCTAACTGAAGATGGACATCTGCTACAAAGCAACCCCTCCCAGCTGAGTAAGAGGCGCTGGGAACTCTCCCACCCATGGCGCACACACACTACAGGTTGACCTAAGTCCTTTAGAAAAGGGTTTCACTGTCCACACAAGGGCACTGCTAGAGAGTGAGCTCAACTGGGCTTTTAATTATTGCTTTACACATCTCTGAGTCCTGACTGCAGAAGCCAACAGATAAGACGCAGCATGCGGAGCTCCTAGGCACTGCATCCCAGTTCAGCTTCATGGTTAAGACTATACGGCCTGCAGGGAGCCTGGGGGGCTCAGTCAGTTAAGTGTCTGCCTTCAGCTCAGGTCCTGATCTCAGGGTGCTGGGATGGAGCCCTGTGTTGGGCTCCCTGCCGAGCAGGGAGCTGGCTTCTCCCTCTCCCTCTCCTCACTCTCATTCTCCCTCTCTCTCTAATAAATAAATAAAATATTTTTTTAAAAAAGAAAGAGTATATGGCCTGATGTCAGATGGACCTGGGTGGGAATCCCAGCTCTTTGTGATCTTGGGCTAGCTACCCTGTAAACCAAAGTTTGGAATCCCTCACCATCTTGGGGCTGCTAGAAGACAACGGTGGGGGTGGGAGGAAGACCTGGCCTTTGGTTTGTTCAGCATCCTATCTGCAGTACTAAGCACACACAGTAGGTTCAAAGTCAAGGGCATTTAAATCAGCAGGAAAGTAAAACTTACCTTGTGAACAACTTCCCAATAAAGAAGTCTAGCAGCAGAAGCACCACCAGCTTTCCTAGAGCTCGAACCCCCCCCCCCCGCCAAGACAGCAGCGCTGAGAGGCACAAATCCACACCACTTGCCCCACCCTGTGGAGCCCCCCAGAGGCTCTTCCCTGCGGGAGGCGGGTACAGACAGACACGGGAGAGCCAGCAGGGAGGGAACCGCAGGCCTTGGGTTGACATCCTGGTTCTACCTCCAGCCGCTTCCGTTGCCCTGGCTCCTTCCCTGGCTCCTTCCCTAAACTGCCTGCCTTCTGCTTCTAACCCTAGCATGAACTCTGACCTTATTAACTAACAGCAACCAGGAGAGGGAACAGGCCCCTCCCACAGGCCTCTCTGGGGGGGCCACCTGATTGGAGAAAGATAAGGGCTCCACATGGATTGGCCGGTGGTTTTCCCTAAGAAAGAACCACTGTCCCTGCACCTGTGGCTCCTTCATCAGCAGCAAGGCTAGAGACTGGGGGGAGGGGAGGTAGTCATATTTTTTGCACCTGCAGTGTTCCATGGGCCCCAGAGCTACAAATCAAAGGATGCCATTTTATCCTTACGGCAACCCTGAGCGGTGGGTGTTTTCCTTCACATTTTAAAAGAGAGAGCCGCAGCTCAGAGAGGTTATATCAACAATGCAAGCTCACATAGCCAGTAGGGTACAAAACCAGGCCCAAGGGCTAGATATGAGTTCAAGAGCTCTCTACTTCCCTTTCACGCAACAGCCAAGGCAGTGGGAGGTCCCTGCCCCCCCTCACGAATCTGACCCCACTTCTCCATTGGCCACTACATGCCAGCCACAGTGGCCTCCTTTCTGTTTGAAGAACCTGCTGTTCTCCTTCCCCAGAATGTTCTCACCCCTTCTCTGTACCTGACTATCCAGCCTGTGGCTCTCAGCTCATTTGTGACTTCTTCAGCAAGACTCCCCAGGCCAAGAGATTCCTCTTGACAAGAGCCAAAGCTAACCCGCTACCGTCATCACCGTCCACTTTACCATGGCCCTAGATAACTTTCCCTCACAGCACTGTAATCCAGTGGGAAGGTGGATGAGACTGGCTTACGCTTTGTTTCCCAGCCAGGACAGTGGGTTCTAGGAAAGGCAGTAACAATGTCTGTCCTTTACTAAATCCAAGCACTTCCCACAGTGCGTGACACACAGGTGTTCAACTGTGTCTAATGAAGGAATGAACGGACAAGCTAACAAATGAACAAAGGACCACCCGCACACATTCCCCAAGCATTCCCGGAGGCGCTAACATCCTTATCTTCCTCGAATTTAGTGTAAGCATTAATGACCCATGCACACACATACACAATTTGCCACCCATGCTAAATTCTGGAAAACCAAGATTACAAACCACCAACCACTCCCTTCAGAAGACAGCAGAGCCATACCCTGCAATTTCCATTCCTGAACCTTGCGCATGTCATTTCTATTTATTTATTTGACAGAGAGAGATCACAAGTAGGCAGAGAGGCAGGCAGAGAGAGAGGAGGAAGCAGGCCCCCACCGAGCAGAGAGCCCGATGCGGGCCTCGATTCCAGGACCCTGAGATCATGACCTGAGCTGAAGGCAGAAGCTTAACCCACTGAGCCACCCAGGTGCCCATGCATGTCATTTCTAGATGCTATTGCCACTTTGGCTTCTTTGCCACTGCCACGCAAGTGGCGTGATGACAGAATGCACACAAAACCAGGCAAAATGGATTGCTTTTTTAAAAAGCACTGGGTGAGGGGCCGATACACACGGGGCTGCAGAATTTAAGGAGCTTTTACACAAAGGTCCCACAGCCCCGGCAATGCCTGACAGACAAGGGGGTGAATTCACCCTCGTACCCAGGGACAATACACCATCAAGGCAAAATGTGGACCCTCCCTTTACAAGGCCTGTACTATTAGGACTGTGCCCATCACTTTTATACCACTAGGATCAGGCAGGATTTGAGGGCCAGGGCTTGGAAGTGAAGTTAGGCAAAGCTGGGCTGAACGCATGGCTCCTCTGTCGCTTGCCACCATCTATGTGGGCTTATGTCTCCTCCTCTGGAAGAGGGCACTAATCCCAGTGCCCTCTTCTAAGAGGTGCTGTTGGGCTGAGATGGCTTGAATGCAGGCTATCTGCTCGTAAGAGCTTACTGCATGGCGACTGTCACCCTCTCCTCTGCCCTCGATGGAATGGGAGCTCCTCACAGGGAGGTTCCACTTAGTGTCTCCGCAGCCAGCATAGATCCCAGCACAGAGAGGGGCCTCAAGTCACGCGTTCGATGAGGACGCTTATCCAAGCCTGTAGGCCGCATCTACACAATACCCAGTTCGCCCCGGCCATTGTCCCACACTGTCGCCCTCTCTGCTCTGGCTGCAATTCTCAGCCCGGGGGCGGTCTCTGCTGAGACCTTCCTGAGGACAGTGCTGGAGCTTCTGAGAAGGTTTAAGAGAGCCTCAGCCTTTTCCTTCACAAGAGTCACCACAGAGGAGTCTCTGGCCAATTGTAAGTAATTTTGGATTCCTCCCAGTCCTCTGCACAAAGCCCGGATTTAAAGGCTCACCCTTCAAGACAGAGTTCTGACCTTCTCAAGGTCTCTCTAACTCTCTAACAAGGTCTCTCTCTTAGGTCTCTCTAACTTAGGGTCAAGTTTGGGAGGAATTCTAGAATCTATTCAGGAATGGACAGAAGTTAACTCCTCCTCTACCCTGAAAGCAAGTTTTCCATCTGTAAGGGACTCTCGGACATCTCCTTCAAAAGGAACACCAGCATTTGGGCAAACCTTGTTTTTTGAGGGTCTTCCATCACAGGCTAAAATCTTCCTTTAAAAGCGCCAATTGCTAAAGCAATCTGCCTCCTTACCCATTCATAACTCAGCCATTCAAATCTCAGAATAATTTTCCCATAATTCATGTTAATCATTCTACTCTCGTAACATGAATCATCTGTTTAATGGAAACTTTCACCAAGATGGGCAAGAGCCACTGGATCTTGCTTTAACAATTTCTCCAGAGCTCAGAAGGTTTTCTATTATTGACAGAAAAGTTACTGTATTTTTAGCAAGCACTTTAAATATTACTCATGCAATCAAAGCTGTTTCCCCAATTCAGCTTCCACAGTTTTCAAACATGTAATGTAGTTGACCTTATTAAATATTCCATAATACCACTTACACATAACGACATGTAAAAGTACAGTCCTAAAGCTTCTGGCAGCACTAGGAAAAAGGGAATCGGCATGAAATGTCCCAGAGGGAGCAGCAAAGACTGTGAGTATGGCGCATAGAGCCAACCAATACCACGGGAGGCAAACACAAGGTCGGGTCCCCAGAAGAGCTCTTTGTGCAGAAGTTCAGTAGGTGGGCAAACAGACTCTGCACTTGAACCCAGAACTCCATTGAATCCTCTAAGAATACTCTCCAAGTGCTTCAAGGGTGAGATAACATCTTTCAATCCCACTAAAATTCAGTATGTCACATGGGTAATAGGATAATTAGGATGTTTTCAAAATAGAAAACTTAAAATTGTCTCATTGCCATCTCTAAGCTAGATAATGATGTCACAAATAGCTCCCCTGTATTGAACGCTCACTACCAGATATTGTGCTAAACACTATAGAGATTTAAGATCTTCAATCCTCAGGACAATCCCAATAAGATAAGCACTATCATCTTCATTTTTCAGATAAGAAAAGAAAGACACAGATGTTAACAGACTTGCCCATGGCCACTCCACCAAAAAAAGTGGCAGAGCCAAGCAGGAAGCTGGGACCTTCTGTATTCCAACCCCATGCCCTAACTACTGACACCAAACTGGCCTAGAAAGTCAAGACTCCAAGACTCGCTACAGCTACAGTCCCCTCCCACCCCCGCCTTAGTGTGCACCGTTTATCACCATCAACTGTCAGAATAGTTCAGCCCTTCCAATGGGTGAGCTGTTAAGTAATGCAGAGACATTAATGATTAAGGGGGAATTTAATTAGAAGCAGCTGAAGCAGGGGAGTCCATCGTTGCTTCCACAGGGAAAATCTAGAGACTTTCCATTACCGCTTCCACGGGGAAAGAGCATGGATCTAAGAAAATGTTGGGGGGTGGGGGAGGGAGACAGATGCTCCGGCTAAGTGTGGTCCAACTGTACGCAAAAATGAGAAAGCATGGGGCGCCTGGGTGGCTCAGTTGGTTGCGCGACTGCCTTCGGCTCAGGTCATGATCCCGAAGATCCGGGATCGAGTCCCACATCGGGCTCCCTGCTCGGCGGGAAGCCTGCTTCTCCCTCTCTCAC
>PITA01014303.1:0-54150 GCA_004023965.1 Spilogale gracilis
CCTCCCCAGGTCTGTCCTCCCCGGGCCTGTCCTCCCCATGTCCTGTCCTCCCTGGGCCTGTCCTCCCCGGGTCTGTCCTCCTCCTCGGGTCTGTCCTCCCCATGTCCCGTCCTCCCTGGGCCTGTCCTCCCCCGGCAGCAGACTTCCCAATGCCTCCCCGCTCTGGCTCTGCACTGGCTGCCCTCCAACCGCAGGTCCCGGTTCCCCAGCCACCTTGTCCCCCAGAGCCTCCTTTCACTAACGGACAGCCCAGCACTGACTGAGGCCACATCGTACCTTGGCCTCCTGGCGAGGCTCACACGTGCAGGTCACACACCTCAGCCTGGCGGCAGATGGCCATTCACTCATCTGTCTGCGAGAGGAGCCTGGTGGCCCATGGGCACCTGCGGCCTCGTAGACGGGGGTGGGGGGGCTGCACACGACTCCCCGACACGACACAGCCCAGGTTTGCTTGTAAATGTTCAGATCGCTCTGGAAGGAGCACGTCTATACTGGCCCCGTTCCTCCCCAAGATTAAAGACTCATCTTCCTCCGAAGTTACTTGAAGTTCCCCCAGCAGTTTAGGGGACAGGACCCCGCAGAGCGCCCGTGGCCGGGGGCAGCAGCCAGCGCAGCCAGCCCTGCGTGGGGACCGCCCCCAGGGACCAAGACAGCTTCCGGGCTCCGAGCGGGAGGGACCCTTCCCAGGGCAGGGGCATGGCCTGGTGGGTCGGTGAAAGGCGTCTGGGTGAGGCAGCTCGGGGCTGACCTGCGGAAACGTCTCCAGCTGCCGGTGGCCGGGAGCCCAGGAGCCCCCGCAGGGCCCAACACTGCTGTTGGAGCCCTTCTCAGGTGCGTGCACTGTCACGGCTCACAGATCTGGACGCGAGCAGCGGGACCACAGCAGGTGCCACGGCAGAGTCCCCACAGCAGCCCGGCCCCATTTCCAGGCACCCGGAGCGTAAGCAGCACCCCAGCCTGGAGGCAGAGAGCCGCGGAGCAGGGACTGGGGCCCCGAGAGCCGAACTCGACCATGCTCTGTCCAGGGAGCACTGGTGTGCGGAGAACACCGCTGAGGGTCCCCTCTGGACCCAGGGGAGCGACATCACAGGGAACTAGCCGCTGGCCAAGGACAGGGGGCTGGAGGCGTTCCAGGGCTGACCCCCCTTCCCTGAGGGAAGGGAAAGGATGAGGGTCGCCCAGCAATGCCCCAGCTTCCTGCGTGGTGGCTCTCCTCCCCAGGGCAGAGCAGGGTGTCCCGAGGGCAGCACGCGGAGCGGGTGGGGCTCAGACCAGCTGCGGTGCGGGAAGGGCCTCTCCGGGTGCCCGCAGGCCTGCAGAGCAGCACGTGGGGGCTGACTGGCTCCCAGAGCTCACAGGGCTGGGGTCACTGAGCTCCCACCGGCCGGGGCAGGGGACCTGCGGGTCACCCGGGGCGCTCAGGGGAGGCCGCGGAAGGGCCCCGCTGCAGCAGAGGAGGGGCTGTCCCTGAAGCAAAGGCCAGCCGGGACAACCTCGACAGCTTTAAAACCAGCTCTAGAGGATGAAACTGAAGCAAATTAACTTCCTACGGAACGAACATAACAAGCCTCGAAGAAAGAAAAGGACCTCTTAACGTACACGGACGCAAAACTCATCAAGCCTCGCGTGCAGCAAGGAAATCACGAGACCCAACAAGAAGGAAGAAAACACGGGCTACTGGCCAACAGCTCCCTCGCACGAAACACAGACATTGACTCAGCGAGGCCGAAGGACTGAAGCATAAGAGCCAAAATTGCAGGTTCTTGGAAGAAAGAGTGGGGGAAATCTTTATGACCTCAGGTTTATCAATGGATTTTCTGATATCACAAGAACAACAAAATAAGGAAATTGACTTCATCAAAATAAAAAACCTTTTGTGCATGAAAAGACAGTATTGGCAGAGTAAAAAAATAACTCACAGAATTAGAGAAGATATTTGCAAATCTTATATTAGATAAGAGATTGATATCCAGAATATATAAAAATTTAAGACTCCCCAACAGAAAACTCCCCAAAAAAGCTCAATTTGAAGACAGGCCACGTGGGGCTACATCTAACAGGAAGTTTCTGCACAGGGAGGAAAGCCACCAACAACATGAAGTCATCCTGCTGATGAAAGGAAATATTTGCAGATCACATATTTTGTGAGAGGTTAGTACCCAAATATACGAGAAACACAACTCAACAGCAGAAAAAAAACCTCATTAAAAAAAAGGGGCAATCTGAACAGACATTTCTTCAAATAAGACATCCAGGTGGCCGAACAGACACACGGAAAGAGGCTCAACAACACTCACCGTTGGGAAAATGCAAATCAAAACCACAATGAATTATCAGCTCACATCTGTCAGAATGGTTTTTGTGCCAAAGTCAAGAAATAACAAGCGTCGGCAACAATGTGGAGACAAGGGCCCTCTGTGCACGGGTGCTGGGAATGCAGACTGGGGCAGCCATCCTGGAAAGCAGTATGGAGGTTCCTTAAGACATTAAAAACAGAACTACCCTATGGTCCAGCAATCCCACTTCTAGGTATTTATCTGAAGAAAATGAAAACACTAACCTGAAAATACATCTACCCCCTCCCTGTTCACTGTAGCGTTATTGACAATGCCGAGACCGAGAAACACCCCAAGCGTGCACTGACACATGAACAAGTATGGCGGGACACTGCTCAGCCCGAGAGGAAGGAAACACACACCTGCTACAGCCTGGGTGTGCCAGGGGACATCTTGTTAGAGACATAAACCAGCACAGAGGACGAGTGCTGGATGACCGGATTCTCTTCCAAGAATGCCTACAGTTGTCAGATTCCCTGAGTCGGAGCATAGGACAGTGGGCACCAGGGGCCGGGCTTGGAGGGGGTGCTTCGTGGGAACAGAGTTTCTGTTCGGGGAGGTGAGAAAGCCCCGGGGACTCACGGTGGTGGCGGCGGCTCCGGCACTGCGGACGTGCTTAGTGCCGCGGAACACGCGTCAGAATGGTCCCAATGATCTATTTTATGCTACGTATAGTTCATCATAATTTAAAGAAATTCCCCCAAATGAAGGCAAAATATGTGTCAGGAAAGCTAAAGCAGAGAAAATTCACTGCCAGCAAGCCTGCACTCGAAGGCGTGTTAAAGGGAATTCTTCAGAGGGAAGGAAAGGAAGCCATATGGGAATCTGTGTCCACATAAAGATGGGAGGATGCCAGAAATAGCAACTATGCAGGTAAATACGCAAGTTATTTTTCCATTTCAAATTTATTTAAAATGTAACTAACTGTCTAAAGCAAGAAGAGGAACCCTGGGGTGCGGCGTTTATGACATCCCGTAGAAGGAAAACCCACGGCGATGAAGGACAGACTGGGAGCCTGCGCGTATGTTGTGAGGCTCCTAAATCACAAGTCAAGGGGTGTGATGTCTTCTGACAGTGGAGGATGAGATATTAAAGATGTACATTGTAACCCCTATAAATATCCACAAAAGTTAAAACTCATTAGCCAATAGCATAGACAAAATGGAAGCCTTAATTAATTAATTCAAAAGAAGGGAACAAATAGAGGGAATGAGAAACAGAGATGGGACAAATAGAAAAAAAATCAAGATGAAACACTTAAACCCAATATAGGGATAATTACTGAATGGGAACCCCGGTGACAAGACAGAGATTGTCGTGCTGAATAAAAAAGCACAGACCAGTTCTACATGGTCTACAAGAAATGCACTCACAATACGACCCACACGGGTTAAAAATACAAAATGGAAAAGGTACCAATGCAAACACTGCATCAGAAGACAAGTAATCATTTTCCAGGCAAAGCTGCTTCAGGGTGAGGAATGTGACCAGGAGGGACATCTCGAACTGCAAAGGGGTCGTTCAAAGACTTGATATTCATAAATGCACACACGCTTTGTAACACAGCCCCAGCGTGCACGAATGAAGTCAACGCCTACAGAATGGTGAAGACAAAGAGGCAGATGCATGATCACGGCTGAGAGTTCAACAGCCCTTCTGAGCAGCTGGGAGGACAGTGGGCAGTGAGCAGCTCCCATGACATGCACACGGTGCAGCTGCCCCCAGGGACAGCAGAACAGCTCGTGTCTTTGTAAGCACACCTGCACGACCCACCAGGAGATGCCTCAGACCGGGCATCAGAGGTCTCAGGATGCTCTGGGATCATGAGGGTTTAGAAGAGAGTATGCCACTCAATCAGAATTAAATCAGAAATCAATAATAAAAGCATACCTAGAAAACTTTCAAAGATTTCATAATTAAGCGGGCAGTTCCCCAAATCTCCCACGCGTCAAAGAGGGAATCACAAGGCAGATCAAAAAGTACTCCGAACTGCACAGAAGTGAAAACAGAGCATATGGGGCTTTGTGGAGGCGGCTAAAGCCGTCTCTTAGAGGCAAATGGATAGCTTTCTAGCTTCCAGTAGAAAGTAGGTGAAGGTGTGCTAAGTGTGTTAGAATGGTGGGACGTCTGAACCGGCTGGAGTCAGACGGCTTGTTGTGGGGTTTCCGAGCCCACGGGCCCTGCCCTGGCTCAGACTTCATGCCCGTCAGGTGGGTTCCCTGCACCATCTCTCACCTGGGGCTACAGCCATGAGCCTCCGGTTTTGGCTCTCAGCCTGCCATGTTTCCTCATGGGGGACTGAGTCTGGGGGTGTGGGTGGGTGCTGGGGCTGATGAGGACAGCGCTGCTGGGGCAAACACCAGAGGCTGCGCTTTCTCAGGTAAGACATCATGAAAGCAAGAGCAGCATCCTGTTTTACTCTGCAGTCTTGGTGGAAACCTTTCCACGGGGAATCTTTCCACGCCTCCAAAGACAGATGGTCCCCAACGGTGTCACTTGGTGCCTTTCAAACTGTGGGCGCTTTCCATCTCAGAATTGTAAGACAGATCCTAGCTTGAAACCTGAGTCCTCATTTTGTTGGTGTGATGACGGACTAAACCCAAGCCAGCCCAGAGCCGCTCTGAGTGCCCCTTGGTGTGGGGACAAGACCCTGGGTCCTCAGGTGCTCACCCACCACCAGGTCTGCCTCTCCACTTTCTGGGGCAGAGGGTCCCCGCAGACCCCTTCCCTCTGATCACGGCCATGCTGTGTGCTGGGCCTCAGGGGCTAGGGCACACGCAGCCCAGCTGTGAGCTGGTGGTGACACCCTATTTATTACATTTGGGAAACGCAGCTGTGAACGGCAATGTGGTTTTCTTCCCCTAAGAACAGCAAATGTGACTTCTCTTCGTCTGGACGATTCCCACCTGCTCATCCCAGCGCGTCCCAGCCACTCCCGTAAGCTTCCCCGCACCTCTGTTCCTCACAGCTGCCGTCATTCGGGCAAATCAGGAGGGACAGAGGGCAGGCGGGCTCCCCGGCCTCTGAGCCAGCCCGCCCCTCCCGAGCGCCCCCAGTCTGGCTCGCAGCCCCTCTTTCCCTTTCCCGTCCTCCTCTCACACGTGCACTCTCCTCTGGTCCCAAAGCAACAACCACGTCTTCCTGAACACACATGTCCTGTGGCATGTGGCCGTCAGCCCGCCCTGGCCACACCCTTCCTGACCACGGCGCGGGGACCACCCTGCTCCTTCCAGACCCGGCCTACCTGCCTCCCACGTTCCCGCCCCGCCGAGCCACTTTCCGCCAGGGAGACACGGGGCCCGCCCGGGGCACAGAATTCCAGCGCACAGCATTCCCGTCCTTGGTGTTGGGAAGTGTCACTGCGAGCGTGGCACGCCTGTGGTCGTGCGAGCACCGTCAGCCCACCCCGGGCCGCGGCCGCAGCACGGGTCCCCGGAGCGGGTGGCCCCACCCTCTCAGGAAAGGCCTCCTCGAGCCCTCCAAGGACACGAGACATGGCGGGGGTGTGTGTCCCCCTGCCTGAGTCCAGCTCCTCCGGAGGACGGGTCTGGTGACCCGACAGCTCCCGGTTTCCTAACTCCCCAAAGAGGTCTGCCGACGCGCCTGTTTGCTAAGACCACGCTGTCTGCTTTGCTGGTTGAAGTTCCCGCCCAGTTATCAAGTGGACGTGTTTTTGCCTAAAATGTGAACAAGTGAGAGAAACGTCCTCCTCACGAGAAGCGTCCCTGTGGGCGGGCAACGCTGCCCCGTGCTTATCCCGGGGAAGCCGCGACAGGACAGGAGCGCCAGCGCGTAGGGACGGGCACGCTCTCCGGAGCCACACGCGCTCAACCACGGTCGTGCCTGCGGGCCCCACGCATGTCTATGAACGCGTCTGCGTGAGGACCACGCGCTACCTGACGCCGTGGTGGCCAGGCTCAGCCTCGTTTCGGGAGGGCTTCTCGGCAAGCGTCCGGATTCCGAGGGGAAATGACACACCCGCAGGGCCCTGAGAGCCCCTCCAGCCTCAGTCTCCCCAGTGCAGACCAGCACAGGGGGCAGGAGCTGGGCCCAAGTGGCCCCAAGGAAGAACGGACTCAGGGAGAGCCACGCACCTGCAGGCCGTGGACACCACGTGGCGTGAGTGCAGGGCAGGGGCAGGAGGACAGTCGGGGCTGAGCCCGGCCCACGCTGGAGGCAGCCCTGCGGCCCCTGGGCAGCTCGCCTTCCTCCCACAGCCGCCTTGGCCAGGCTCCGCCACCCCCACAGCGGCGTCCAGAGGGAGGGAGTGGCCGCGGCCCTTCTGCCTCCCCCCTGCTGAGGCCTCCCGTCCAAGAGCGCCTCCAGGCCGCTGGAAGCGGGGTTCGGGAACCCTGTACAAGGGCCCAGAGGACCACAGCACGGGCCACGCTGTCACGGGGCTGCAGGGCGAGTGCCTCCCGTCCTGGGGCCCCCGAGCACTGTGACGGCCCCGCTCTCTGAGCCCCGCTTACTCGAAGTACTCGGTGGCGGGCGTGGTCCTGAAGCTGTCGCTGGGGCCGGAGCTGGAGTTGCCGGCCAGCACGTCTGAGCAGTTGGGACTGTTCCACGTGTGGTTGCAGTGCACCCACGGCAGCTCTGCGCTGAAGGACGAGAAGAAGTAGTGCAGCGCCCAGGCGATGATGACGTTGTAGAAGAAGCCCACGTACAGCGAGATGAGGATGACCGTGAAGCCCACGCCTGCGGCAGGAGAGCAGGGCGCCATCAGCCAGGGGCCGCCCGCCCTCCCTGACCCCTGCTGGCTGTGCTCCGGCCCCGGAAGCCAGCCACGTCTCTGCACACCCAGACACGGCCCGTGAGAGCAAGGGTGCCAGGCTTCCTGCCGCGAGCCCAGGCAAGGGGCTGCACCTGACCCCCCAGACCAGCCATGGCCCTCTGCGTGCACTCAGACACGTGCGGGGGTCCCCCGGGGCCGCCCTGCAAGAACCCGGCCACCGGCACATACAGGATGACTGACGGCCACCTGTGGCCAGCCCCCACCATTCCCAGCCACTCGCCACAGGGCCACCAGGGCCACACAAAACCATCAGAATCATCCGCTCCCAGCCCAGCACCCCTCAGGACTCCCCCAGGGCCACCCAGGAATAGGCAGCACCACCAAGAGTCAACCAAGAGCACCCAACCAAGTCAGGGACACCCAGGGACAGCCAAGAAGACCCAGTATCTCCCCGAGCTATCCAGGGCCACCAGTGGTCCTTTAGAAACTCAGGTCCTCCATGGTCAGCCACCACTACCCAGAGCCATTCACAGACATTTATGCTCGCATCCCCTCAAGACTACCCGGGCCAACAGAGTCACCAGAGTTCATTCACAGCTACTCAGAGCGACCTGAAGTCATGCAGGGCCATCCCTGACCATCCAGGGGTCACCCAGAATCATGCACAACCGTCCAGGGTCAGCCAGGGTCATGCATGACCGTCCAGGGTCCCCCAGAATCATGCATGACCATCCAGGGTCCCCCCAAATCATGCACGACCATCCAGGGTCAGCCAGGGTCATGCACGGCTGTCCAGGGTCCCCCAGAATCATGCATGACCGTCCAGGGTCCCCCAGAATCATGCATGACCGTCCACGGTCCCCCAGAATCATGAATGACCGTCCAGGGTCCCCCAGGGTCATGCATGACCGTCCAGGGTCCCCCAGAATCATGCATGACCGTCCAGGGTCCCCCCGAATCATGAATGACCGTCCAGGGTCCCCCCGAATCATGAATGACCGTCCAGGGCCAGCCGGGGTCATGCATGACCGTCCAGGGCCAGCCGGGGCCATCCCTGACCATCTGGAGTCTCCTAAAGCAAGCCAGAGTGACCTTTCTAGGATCAGGGTGACCTTTCTAGGATCGCAGAACCCGGAGTTTAGCATCAGTCATCGAGGGGCTCCCGGCTCCTGGTGAACTAGGGCAAGTGGCAAGCAGTCTTTGGGGCTGTGTCACCCTGCCTACTGGCAGGGGGTCTGGCCTCCTCCCATTGGCCAAGGAGCTCTCGCTCAGCGCTGGTAAGTTCCAACCCATCCCTGCATGGTGGCTCTGGAAGGCTCCACGCACAGCTCTCTCATTTCAGCTTCTTCCCAGCCTCTGCAGGTAGGATCCGTTTGGCCTGGAGCTCTCACTTGCTTTATGAAAGCCTGGTTAGGTGCTATGCCCAGGCTTGCCCACTAGTGGCAGGGGCCGTGGCTGGGGGTGGAGCTCAGCCTCAAGGCGATGTTTCTAGGAAGTGGCTTGGGTGTCTTTTACAGACATAACCCCGAGGAGAAGCAGTCTCGTGCTTGGGGCGTCATTAAAGCTCTCCTCCTACCCCGAGAGCAAGAAGGGAAGCCAAACGTTTCTTCGTGCGTATCTACTACACAGCTCCGTATCAGGAGCGCCCTCGAAATAAAACAGGCCTGGTAGGTAAACCCTCTTGGAAAACGAGGGCCATAAGCCATAAGGGCGAAAACAAAGCAGTTTTCTCTGGAAGGCCCTCTCCGGTGTGGAAGTAGTCAGCATCAAATAATGCAACGTCGCAATTCTGTCCCCGAGTTCCTCAGGACAGAGGCTCGGTTGTGATTCACAGCAAGCCCGTCCAGGGAGCCGTGTTCCCGGGGAGCCGTGTCGTCGGGGAGCCGTGTTCCTGGGGAGCCGTGTTCCCGGGGAGCCGTGTCGTCGGGGAGCCGTGTTCCCGGGGAGCTTTGTCGTTGGGGAGCCGTGTCGTCGGGGAGCTGTGTCGTTGGGGAGCCGTGTCGTCGGGGAGCCATGTTCCCACGGAGCCGTGTTATTGGGGAGCCATGTTCCAGGGGAGCTGTGTTCCAGGGGAGCCGTGTTCCCGCGGAGCCGTGTTCCCGGGGAGCCGTGTTCCCGGGGAGCCGTGTTCTCGAGGAGCCGTATTCCCGTGGAGCCGTGTTGTCAGGGAGCCATGCTGTCAGGGAGCTGTGTTCCCACAGAGCCGTGTTCTCGAGGAGCCGTGTTGTCGGGGAGCCGTGCTGTCGGGGAGCCGTGTTCCCGCGGAACCGTGTTCCCGGGGAGCCGTGTTGTCAGGGAGCCATGCTGTCAGGGAGCCGTGTTCCCGGGGAGCCGTGATCCCGCGGAGCCGTGTTGTCGGGGAGCCATGCTGTCAGGGAGCCGTGTTCCCGCGGAGCCGTGTTCCCAGGGAGCCGTGTCCCGCGGAGCCGTGTCCCGCGGAGCCGTGCCGTTGGGAAGAGCATCACAGGTTTTCTCTGGCAGTGGCTAAGTGTGGATGCCTGACTTGAACTTATTTCAAGGTTAGAACTTGGTGTGCGGGACCTTAGCTCTCGCACAGGAGACTCAGTGGAGCCTGTGCACCTACAGCAGGGCTGATCGAGCCACCGCGTGACCTGAGAGCTCAGCCCCACGTCGTGCACGGGGCCAGCCAGGTTTCTTGAGCTTCCCACCAGGGAGAGAAGGTCAACCCCGAGGGCACGGGGGCTCGTCCCAACAGCCAGCACCAGAGGCTCCCTGCACCCCGGACGCTGCCCCCAGGGCACAACTGCCCCAGACAGCAGCCAGGAGTGTGGTGGACAGTGTCCCCTCCCCGCCCCCGGCGACGGGCTCAGCCCTCTCCTGTGTTCCCACCTGCCTCCCCCTGCCCGGGGCCACTCGTGAGCTCCAATTAGTTTCCTGCTTTCCTTAGCATTGCTTTACATGGACTTCATAACCTTTAACTTTTACGTTAATCTGTGTATATTTTATCTTATTTTTAGCCACTTTAAATTCTTTTTAGGAAGAGGAGGAGTTTGGCATTTCATACGAAAATACTCCCGAGTACAAAATATCACCATTATTCATATTCATAAACCAGGGTGGCGGTTTTCCTCGGCACGCGTGAGACAGGGTCTGCGCGGGGCACGGAAAGGAGGCAACCTGGGGAAGCAGGTGGGTGGGCCCCGCAGAGCCGGCCACCCCGTCCCTCCCCACACCTGCCGGAGCAGGGTCCCGCCCGCAGCAGCGACGGCTTCAGGAGCACGGGAGACGCTCCCCGCGGAGCAGAGAGCCCGACGAGGCGGCTCACCGCGGGGCTTCAGGAGGGACGCACGGACCTCTGCCCCCAGGCTGGGGTCCGTAGCCTCCGCTAAGTCTGCACGGGTGTGCTCAGACAGGGAGGAGAGGGACAGAGACAGGAGACAGGGAGAGGGAGAGATAGGGAGAGATAGAGGGAGAGACAGACAGATAGGGAGAGGTAAGGAGAGTCAGAGAGATGGAGACAGGGAGAGCCAAAGAGACACAGTGAGATAGAGAGATAGGGAGAGATAGCGAGAGACGGGGAGACAGTCCAGCCACAGGCCACGCGGCCCGGGGCCCGGGTTTCTGTAACGGGACAGGGCTGTCTCGGGCTGCGTGGAGCGTGGACGTGGGGCTGTGTGCCTAGTCAACTTCTGAAGGAGCCGATGCCCGCCGCGGGCGCTCAGGAAGGAGGCGGAGTCGCTCTGGGATGAGCGGGGTACGGGCTCGGGTCCCTGAGAAGATGCTGCAGACTCACAGAACCCCGGACTCCTGGGAGCCCACAGAAGGGGACGCTGCGACCCAGAGCCTACGAGGCAGCAGGGGTCATCATCCCCCACACGTTCCTGAGGGGTCACCGAGGACGGCACACTTCATCTTGCT
Source organism: Spilogale gracilis (assembly GCA_004023965.1). NCBI lineage: Eukaryota > Metazoa > Chordata > Mammalia > Carnivora > Mephitidae > Spilogale > Spilogale gracilis. The sequence goes on from PITA01014303.1 coordinate 10,951, forward strand.
CTGGACAGAAATGCCTCCATGGGGAAGGCACGGGCCCCCGCACGCTCGGGGGGAGAGCGGCCCGCGAGCGGCCGGGGCACAGGGTGCGGGGGGCTGAGCCGCAGCACCGTCTCTCTCGGGGGCCGGGCTCTGCTGTTCCCTGCGGCACAGCCCCTGGTGGGGGTTCACGGAGGACGGGACCACCGCCCAGCACCTCACTGAAGCTTCCACCTCCGAGAGCAACCCCGCAAGAGGGACGCCCAGCTCCTGGCACACGGACAGCCGTGTGGCATCACTCTGAGGATGCGTGCGGCGTGGGTTCGGGGAAGGCCTCCCCGTGCTTCCATTCTGGGGGCCCCGCGAATCGTTCACCGAGGGAAAGGCGACTGACAGCCTAGGCTTCAGCAAGGAGGCCATTGAGAAGGAGAAGCCCGGGGCGCGGCGAGGGGCCTCCCGCCTGGTCAGCCTCCGTTTCTGCTGCCGCAGCAGCTGCCGTCTCGGACCATGAACCACTGAGCCCCCTCGCGTGTCCTTGGGGGTCGACCGGGCTCCGCTTCTCCTCCAAACTCGCCAACTTTCAAGGGCTCCTGAGGAACAGCCGGACGGATCCCACAGGAACCGCTTTCCTGTTCAAGCCAGGTGTGGGGACCGGGCCGTGCCCCCGGTCTCCCCTATGAATCCCCCCTGAGCCCCGGGCTCCTGCGACGCCACGTGGAGGCCGGCCGTGGGGCGGGAGACGGGTCTGGAGCCAGCGCCCCTGCCCCTGAAGAGGGACAGAACGAGCCGCTCACGCCTGCTAATCCTCTGGGCCGGATTTCCAGAATGGGGCAGCGCGGTGTGTGTCCTCCCCGGGGCCAGCGCCCCCTGCCCCTGAAGAGGCTCACGCCTGCTAATCCTCGGGGCCCGGATCTCCAGAATGGGGCAGCGCGGTGTGTGTCCTCCCCGGGGCTCTCACAAGGGCCGAGCAAAGTGTCCGCGGGGTGGGGGCCATGAGGTGGGCCCCTGTTGGCTTCATGCGGCCGTGACTTTGTGGCGGTGGAGCGGACGGGGGGGTTCGGTGAGTGAGTGGAGATGGGCTGGGGGCGGGTGGCCAGTGAGAGAACAGAGGCGGCGTCTGTGCAACGGGAGGGTGGCCACGGGTGGGGTCAGACGGACGGCGAGGTGGAGGGCGCACGTGCTACAGCTGATGACAGGTGGTACGGATGGCAGGTGGCCCGTGGCCCACAGGGCGCCGGATGGACCCGGAGGACAGAGGGGGAACAGTACGGCTGCGCCGCGGCCCCCGAGCGCAGCATTTCCGGGTGCGACCTCATTTGGAGACAGGTCTTCACGGAGGTGGGCAGGTCAGGGAACAGCTGTGGGGACGTGCCCTAGTCCGGGGTGACGGTGTCCTCAGAGGACAGGGACGTCTGGCCGGAGACGCGTGCAGAGGAAAGGCCTGGAACGGAGCCTCCATCACAGCCCCCAGAGGGGTCAGTCTTACCAGCACACCTGGTTGGGCCTCTCTAGCCTCTGGACGTCCCCTGATGCGACCACCCAGCTCCTGGTGGGTCCCGGGGCAGCCATTCTGACAGCCACAGACGCACAGGGGACAGTCGAGGGCGGACCGACACATGGACGGAGGCTTCCTCATCTACCACTTTAAGGGCAACCACACCCCTCGCGATTGGCAGGCCGGCCCCCCAGACAGCAGGGACGCATGGCCGGGTCCTCCGTCAGCTCGGCCGGCCGCTTACAGTGGGACCCAAATTAAAACGGGCCTGAGCTCATGCGCTTGAATGGGGAGGAGAGGGGCAGAGACAGGGAGACAGAGGCAGGGACACAGAGAGACAGAGAGAGACAGAGACAGAGAGAGAGGCAGAGACAGACACACAGAGACACACAGAGAGACAGGGACAGGGGCATGGCGGGGCACAGAGACCTAGCCGAGAGTCCGGACACATGCAGCTTGCTGTGGCGGGCCTGGGCCATGGCCTGAGCCACGCAGGGCGTGGGGAGTGTCTGGCCATTACCTTTCAGGACGGGGCAGATCTTCCAGACGCCGGCGGCCCCCTCCCTGTTGAACTGCCCCAGAGCCAGCTCCATGTAGAAGAGCGGCATCCCGGCGATGACCATGAAGAGCAGGTAGGGGACCAGGAAGGCGCCTGTGGGACAGGACAGCGGGCTCAGTCTAGGGCCCGCGGAAGGCCCCCTGTTGTCACAGAGCGACTCCCACCCAACCGCAATGTCTTGGGCACGGCCATCGCTTCCTCCCGACGCTCCCGAGTGTGGTCGCCCTCCGAAGGGAAGTCCCAGGCTGGGCAGGGGAACCTCCGACTGCCACGCCTAGCCCCCATCATCAGCGCCCCGACACGTCCCTGTGGAACCGCACCCCTTATGTCCAGAAACAGAATCAGCCGTGGAGCAGGGCAGGCCCCCCGACCCCGGGGCTCCTGGAGCTGCTCCCCAGCCCGGCCTGCACACCTTGGCCTCCGCCCCTCTCGCTTGTCTGTGCAAGCGTCTGCCCCTCTTGAGTTGTCAGTCCTCTGGGCTCTGAGGTCCAAGTCTGACCCTACGAGGGTTCCAAAGCCCAGCCCACCTCCGTCTTCAGAGCCCAGCCCCGATGGGGGCCATGGCGGACCTAGGTTACTGGAGGGGCTCGAGCCCCACAGCACACTGCCACACCCTCTGGAGCCACGCTTGCCCCAAGCAGCAAGTGCGGGGCCCCAGGGCTCCGGCTCGGATGAGGGCCCTCAGCTGCGGCTCCCTTCCTGGGAGGGGGAGGGGAGGCAGGGAGGCCCCGCTGCTCTGTCTTCGCACAACTCACTGTCCCTGCTCAGGCCTCGTGCTCCCCACTCAGGGGGGTGTGCTGGAAGGCCCTCCCCAGGGGGCTCCTCCAAACGCTCCTCGCGGCCTCAAGGGACCGTCGGGTCACGGATCCCCTGGGGGAGCGCCCACGGGGCAGCAGCATCCGGAGGACCCCAGAAGTGAGCACCGACTTAAGTGGCTCGTCAACTTCAATTTGTGGGTGACCCTGTCCCCTATTCTCTGAGTACAGAGCCAGCTGGCGTGGTTTAGGGCTGGCCACGCCAGGGAGCAGGGCGAGGACACGGGCACCCTTCGCAGCCTCTCGTGCTGCTCCGAATTCGAGGCTCTGTGCAGTCAGATCGCCGACTGACGTCGGCCCAGGACACCATTCTGTGGGCGTCTGAGAATTTTCTTTCCAAAGCGGAAGCCATCTTTGGAAACAGAAGGCAGAGCCCTGGTGCCTCGGACCACCACCTCCTGGGCTCAGCGATCCGGTGGCTGCGGAGGGCAGGTCCAGCGGAGGCCGCCGGGCCCTCTGCTCCCACGGTCTGTGTCCCCCGGCCCCCGGCCCCCGAGTGCGCGCACCCTGCCGAGGGCCCCTCCAGCCGCCGGCGCAGGGAGTGCGTGGGGGCCGGCCCGGGACTCACCTCCGCCGTTTTTGTAGCACAGGTACGGGAATCGCCAGACGTTGGCCAGGTCCACGGCAAAGCCGATCACAGACAGGAGGAAGTCGATCTTCTTGCCCCAGGTCTCTCGCTCTTGGGTCACCACGGGCGTCTGCGTGGGGCTGATGAGGGTCGAGTTCGTGAGCTGCACCCCATTCTGCTCCTTGACCAGGACGAGCTCCACCGCCTTTGGGCCCATGGCGTTGGGCTCCTTAGCTGGGGCCACGACAGAAGACATCAGCACTGCCGGACATTTGCTTCTACTCATGGGCAGACTGGAGCCTCCGAATCCTGCCCTCTGCGTCTTCAGCCGGCGTGAAAAATAAGCACACACAGAAACCCAGCATTTAGTGGCGGGAACCCCCCCCAGGGCTGGGGGCTATCCACCTTCATGTCTGTGGGGCAGAATCCATTCCAAGCAGCTAGGCTGAGACAGCCACGGTGAGGACAACAGGAGACGGACTAGATCTCGTGGTGGCCGGGCCGGGGGAGAAAATGGGTCCTAGAAACCTCAGGGCAAATACTGCCTCGCTCACTCTTTCCCCCGCAGCCCTCTCTGTGCCAATCAAAGTGCAAAGCTGTAGACTGTCCCATTCTGCTTTGAGTAATGACGCCAGAGGTCACCTCTACCCTCTCCACATTGCCAGGGACTAATTTCACAATTTTCACAAAGCATCTAAAAGTAAGTCTTTTGGGGCGCCTGGGTGGCTCAGTTGGTTCAGCGTTAGGTCGTGATCTCAGGGTCCTGGGATGGAGCTCCACGTGGTCTCGTGGTCTCAGGCTCCCTGCTCAGCGGGGAGCTCCCTGCTCAGCGGGGAGTCTGCTTCTGCCTCTCCCTCTGCCCCTCCCCCACCATCCCACCTCACCCGCTTGTGCTTTTTTCTCTCTCAAATAAATAAAATCTTTAAAAAAAACCTCTTTACAACAGTACATATGTATTCTTTACGTACAACAGTAAAAGCAGAGAGCAAATTTTTATAACCCAAATCAGCCACAATAATGCAAGTTTAAAGACAGCGATTCCAACAGTCTCTCTGGGGAATGCTGGCGGGATGCACTCCGCCTGGGGCCCGGCGCCCAGGGCCTGTCTGGACACCGCAGCGCCCGCAAGCTTTGCCTGGGGGCAGATGAGTCCCGGTAGGTAGGAACTTTACCAAGGAACTGCTTCCATCAAAGCCCAGGGAACGTAATCAAGGAGAAGAGTTACATGTGGACTTGCGGTATGGGACCCATCAGCATCGTTTGCACTGTCAACACGCGCACATGTGCACGCACACACAGACCGACGAGCGCACACCCCCCCCCCCCAGCCCAGCTGAGGCAGAAGAACCAGGGGATGGCAGTTCTAATGGGCTCATCCTCCTCTGTGGTCAAATTTGAACAACTCACCACGTAAGTGATTTTGCCCACTGCTTCTCTGTGGTCCTTTCACCTCCGGGGGGAACCCCTGGGCAGGGTGGGGGTGGGGTGTGGGGGGGGTTCCCGCAGTAACCCGGTTCTGCAGAGAAGGCTGGAGCTGCAGGGGTGGTGAGCCTTCGGGGCGACAAGGGCCCTTGCCGGTACACCCCGGTCCCCTGCCCAGCGCACACCCGGCATTTGGGGTGAGCCAGCCTAACCCCCCAGCCACAGCCTCAGGCGCCAGGGTCGGGTACAGAAAGTGAAAGGTGGCTTCTCAGCAAGGTTCCTTCTGTGCCCAGAAGGAGAAACATCTGGCTGATAAACTTGTTTGCTGTGGTCCTTCCTGCCATCAGCCCAGGCGCGCAGCATTGGGACCCAGCATTGGACCGCATCCCATCTTAGCGGTGAGACAAATCCCTGAAGGATGCAGCGGCTGAGAACCAGTGGGTCCGCCTCACCCTGCGCGGCGGGCTCAGCAGGGAGGAATCCGCCCCAAACGCCGGCTGGACCCGGGAACTGCCGCCCTGGCGACTCCAGCGACCACCACCCCTTCCCGCGCCGCCGGGAGAGCGGGGCGGCCGGGGGACCAGGCGCTGGGCGGGCAGCGCGGGGCGGGGGCGTCACCGCGGCGCGATCAGTGCGGCACCCCGTTTCTCGTGCACACACCTCTCGGCCACCAGCCTCCCTAAGACCGTGAATGGCCCTGTCGGGGCGCGCTGCCCCTGTCGGCGACTTTCGGCGACGCGGTGCCCCCGACGGTGCCCGCCCCAGCTCGGCGCCTCGGGGCCGCAGACTCGGGGGTCCGCGGGAGGGAGTGGCGCGCCCCGAGGGTGCGCGGCCACGGCTCACCATGCTCCGGCTTACCTGCCGGTTCCGGCCTCGTCTCCGCGCTGGGGTCCCGCCGCCCGGTGCCGCCAACTCCCGGGCCGGCTCCGTTCCCGCTGCGCTGGGCGGTCGCGGCCTGCGGGTTCTTATGGTGTCGCGGGCTCGCCCCGCCCCTCCCGCCGTCGGGGGCGCCCGCCCGCCCCGGCTCCGCCCCCGCACCGCCCCGGGTGGGCGGAGGACCAGCCCCGGCCGCGCCCCTGGCCCCGGGGGAACCCGACCGCCGGGCGGAGGCGGGGGCCGGCGGCCGGCGCCCACTCTCCACCCGCCCGCGGCCTCGCGCATCCCAGGGCCTCCAACGCATCGGGCCGCGGACACCGCTGGGGCGCAGAAGTCGCAGGACGGAGAAGGCGCCTTCGCGGCGGGAACAGCCTCGGCGTCCCTGCCACCCTCGCCCGCGCCCCCGGGGCTGCCCGCGCCTCCGCGGCGTCAGCTTTGGGGCGCCCGGGAGCGCACGGCGCTGGGCTACAGGGATGCCCCAGGAGCAGCTGGCGGAGGAGGGAGCAGGGTGGCGGGCGCGCTCCCAGCGCGCGGTCTGAGCCGGCCCGCCGGTTCCTCCTGCTGTCCCACCGTGGCGCGGACCTTCTCCCCAGCCGTCCAGCTGCACCGACCCCTCCGCCTGCGACCGCCCTTCTCTCGTAGGGCGCCCCGGGGGCTTCTCCAGCCGAGTCTAGCCCGGAGCAGGGGCGACTGGTGACCAACCACAACTCAAACCCCGCGCCGCTGGGGTGACCCCCGTCCCTGATCTACCTGGCGGGCTCCGGACCCCTCCTGGGGCTGCTCGGACCCTGCGCAGGGCCCCTGGGCTCCCAGACAGCTGAGGGTCGTCAGGTCCTTCTGTGGCCCCCTGCGCAGCCGCCACGATGGACAATGCGTCCAGGCTCGGGCTTTGCCCTTAGCGCACCAGCTATGATTGGAACCCTAGGGCGGAATGAGGTGCAGAGGAAAGGGGCTTCTCCAACTGGCCTGGAAAGCTGCAGGGGTCGATACCCCTACTCCAGTCCAAACAGACTTGGAATCTTTGGCAAAAAGCCTCCTAGGAGATATTACATTCTTGGAACCCACAGGCCACCAAGGCCCAGGAGGTGTGCAGAAAGGTGACAAGGTGAGTGACCGCACACCGGCTTTGCCCTCCGGGCGACCCAGTCTCTGGGCATTAAGCTTCCTCCTGTGTCTCCTTTGGTCTTCCCACTGTGCACATGCTGTGGTGGGGCGAGCGCACCGGTCCCCTGCTCTCTAGTGTGTCGGGGCCACGCTCTCTTGCTCAGTCACATCACAGAAGGGTCGCTTCATCAGGGGACCTCAGAGGGCCCTTTCCCCCGCTCACTCCAGCCTCACTCTCTTTCTCACAGCCTCCTGCTGACCAGTTGTTGCCCAAGACAGGACCCCTGCCCAGGGAGGGTCCCAGGAACTGCTCTCCAGGCTGAATTAGAATCAAGCAGAAAGAACCCTTGAGTCAGTGTCTCAGTGTGCTTTCGTGCAGTAATAAAAATAGGAAAGAATGGGAGGCTTAGAAATAAATTTGTCACATATTCTGCAGGTGGTAAACTCAGGGTAGAGACAGTCAGTGCATTGACCATCTGGTGAGGACTCCTTCCTGGTTCGTGGTGGTCTTGCCTGTGCCTTCACCTGGTGCAGGTGGGAGGGAGTTGTCTGGGGTCTCCAATCCCGTTCCAGAGGGCTCCACCCTCATGATCTACTATCTCCCCAAGGCCCCACCTCCAATGCCATTGCATTGAGGGGTAGGATTTCAACATATGAATTTTGGGGGAGACACACTTCAGTCCCTAGAGCTCAGGGAAGTGGCAGGGATTTCAGAAGATGGTGACTTACATCTTGAATCTGTAACAGCAGTGGCCATCATTCAGGGGCTGTGTCTCCCCACACTGGCTCAACAATTCAGGTGTTAAGAAGAAAGGGTAATCTAATGATAGACCTTTCATCAACAAAGCCAAGAAAATAAATGGCCACTGAAGAAAGATTTTCTTTTAAATAAGGGAACCCAGGGTGGGACTGATGAGTTCTGATCTCTTTGTTAAAACCACTTACACACATTTATTTCTCTCTGTTCTGGAGACTGGAAGTTTGAGATCTGGGTGCTACCGTGGTCTGGGTCTGGTGAACCTCCCCCGGTTTTTGCATGGTAGGGGAGGGGTCCTGGGCAGAGGGGAGATAACTGGGGGGTGGAGAGGTAGAGAAAGCAGACTTGTGGGTCTCTCTTTTTAAGGGCACTAATCCTATCATGGGGCCCCACCCATGCCGGGAGCCAAGCCCCAGCCCCAGCAACAGTCAGGGTCCAGAAGGGAGGGAAGGCATCGGTGCTTTTGAATGAGGAGACCGGACTCGAAGAGTGGTGTGGGGATCTCCCGATAGCACTGTTCTCGGGGAGCTTTATTTATACTGCTTTACAAACGTCATTGTTAGATCAGAGTGACCCTATGATGAAATTTTTTATCCAAAGAGGGAAGATCAGAGTGACCTTTCAAGATGAAACCCAGTACCCAAGGAGGACGAATCATGGTACAGTACATTATTTTTTATCAACGCAAGCAGCCCTGAATTAATACATAATATTTGATGTAATTTTTGTTTATATACTCCAGTAGGGTGCAAATCACTGTCCCTAACTTATCGTGAGTTAGTCAGTAACAGAGCTCAGTGTATCAGTAGGAGGCCGCTTAAAAAGTACAGCGCGATTGAAGTGGAGTCCGTGGTCACATATAAGATTCTGCAACGCGCCAGACAGTAGATTTCCGCACACACTCCCTGAAGACCTTGTTCATTTTCCTTCGTGTTTCCTGCTGGCACCTCAAGGTTTCCTCGTTCCTCGGCCATTGCCCAAGCTCTCTAAGTTTTTAGATAAAGTACGTATTCTCTCAGCAACTGGCCTTTTGTGGCCTCCCACATATCCCCCTTTTTTTTTAAATTTTATTTAAAAATATCAGCCCTTTCCCAGGATTGAAGAGGCTACGACCGTGCCTGTCTTAGGCGTCCTCTCATCCACTTCTCTCTTACCCGTCATCGGTTCATATCTTCTCGGCAGATATGGCCTGTCTTAGGTGAGAGAGTGGAGAGAGAATCTTACCCGTCATTGGCTAACCGGCCCCTCTTACACTCTTCTCATTGGGGGGGGGGGCGAGGTTCGTGGATTCACTTGGCCGTTGCCCAGGCTCTTTAAGGTTTTAGATAAGGCACGTATTCTCCCATAAACTGGCGTTCTGCGGCCTCCCGCACACCCACAGGGCTTCCTCTGATCCAGATCGCCTCCCCACACCCCACCTTCTAACACATGTCACTGGGGCTTAAGCCTCCCTCCCACACAGGAATTTTGGAGAAACACATTCGGTGTATGTAATAGTTTCAGACTGAGGTGTTGGCGTTATTTAAACCGAGAGGCAGTGTTCTAGGATTTCATTTCCTTTCTTGGATTTTTTTGTTGTCCATTGAGTTAACTATTGCCTATTTTTTTTTGTTGGTTAGTTTTCCATGTTTCTATCATTAATCCAACTCCAAACTATCCAACAATTTATGAATCTCCTTTAGAGTTGTTAAAACATGGGAGGCAGTGGTGACTCACAGTCTCTGCCTCTGCTCCCATGTGGACAGCTGGCCCTCCAGTCTTGCCACCCAGCCTTTGTCCTGTCATTTCCCATGACGGTGACTCCAGGGACTCTGGCAGACGCTTTCCTGCGCTGAACCTTGGTTTCTAGGGTCCCACGCGTGCTGCATTCTATTCCATCATCTGGGCCTCACTACCACCTGCTTCTCAGATCTCCTCGGCACCACAAAGGAGAAACTAGGAAGTCTATCTCCTAGAATCCCTGCCCCACATAGCACTAGATTGGAATTTACCAATAAGAGACAATCATGCCTGATTGGGTAGCTGAGAGGGAAGTGGGAGTATTGCACTGTTCCCAGAGCGTGCTGTCGGCTGTGCTGGGAGGTGTGCGGTTCAGAGCAGCCTCCCGGAGAGCTTGCTACCACCTGCTCTGCTTTATTGGTCAGAGTTCTGCTCCACCTTCAGCTGCTGACTGCGTGACTGGAATACAACTCGAATCCTGGTGCGCGAGCTGTTGGTGCCGCGAAGGCCTCCCCACCCCAGTGACTACTGGGGAAGACCATAAAACCAGCCCCCCTTCGCATGGCAGGGGTAGCAGCAGCCAGCGCCCGTCTTATCTCGGGGCTGCGTCGACTCTCCAGCTCACTGTCTAGTCCAAGACGGTCACGGCCCGCCACACCGCAGCACACGACATCGGCCCACGGCACCGCCGACGCCACGCTGCGTCTACCCGGTGAGCCAGAAACAAACAATACTAAGAGGCCTTGGCAAGACACACGCTTGGTCAAGACTGGGAAAAATATAGACATTTAAATGTAAATATATGTGGATATATATACCCCAAAGCTTGCCATCTGGTGAAGGTTCTGTGGCTGGGTCCGTAGGAATTTGGGACTGGTCAAGATACACATGCAAAGCGCGAGATAGGTTGCTGCATTTGGCTATCCTACTCTTAAGGGCGAATGGGTTTTGGGGTGCTTCTGTGACCCATTTACTGATTCTGTGACCCATTTACTGAGTTATCCAAAATGTGTTCGTTTTTTTCCCAGAGCAAGAAAGGTTCTGCAACGGTCTGGATTATTCTCAAACTTTAGCATGCATCTAAATTACCTAAATAAACTTTAGCATGCATCTAAATTACCTAAATAAACACACACATCCCCCTGCCTCTGCAGGTGACCCACAGTGCGGAGACTTCGAGTCTTGGAGAACAGCCAAATATTCTTGTGAAGACACTTATTCTCCTTCTGAATGAGTGTGCTCCTGAGTCCTAGTAGAAGGTCATGGGACTCCAAGTCCACCACATAGCCTGAGCAGCCCATCATAGACTGACCCACAGACCCATAAAGTCTGACATTACAGCAGCCTCCCATCACGAAATGGAAACACTCTCTACAAAACCAGGCTCGGACAGGTGCTGGAGACACACGAGGTCGCAGGGACCAGGGTCCACTCTTCGTGCACAGTTACCAGCCCTTACCCCTACCTCTAGCTTCGTGCTGCCTGAGGAGGCATACGGATCCCGTGTACTGGCCGCCACGGACTGGCCCCACCAGCGGAGCAGGCTGCGTGAGGACGGGGCACTCAGGAGGTACGAGGAGGGAGGTGTTCTCCGTGCATCAGGCTGCTATTTCGTCGAGAGGGAGGGAGAGAGGTCTCAGCTGACGCGCAGGCATTGCCTCATGGTCTGGCTGAATAGTAAGAGACTTCAAAGATAATTAAGAAATTGGTGACAAAATGTTAATTGGCACACTGCATAATTATGCTGAAAATCTTTTTTTTAAAGATTTTTCTTTATTTGTCAGAGAGATACAGAGAGAACATAAGCAGGCAGAGAGGCAGGCAGAGGCAGCAGGGGGAGAAGCAGACTCCCTGCCGAGCAAGGAGCCCGATGCGGACTCGATCCCAGGACCCTGGGATCGTGACCTGAGCTCAAGACAGCTGCTTAATTCTCTGAGTCCCCCAGGCTTCCTGATGCTGAAAATCTTAACCACCAGAATGAGCGACTTCGGCGGGGTCCCAGGACATAGAAGTCAATCATGTTTCTATATGTCGGCTGCCATCAGCTGTAGACTATAATTTAAGATAATCTCCTTCACAGTGCCACCTAAAACAGTGCTTAGGCATAAAATATCTATAAGACGTATGTGGAAAACGAGAATCCATCGCTGAGAAAGTACCAAGGCCTAAGTACGTGGAGAGGTACACCTTGTTCATGGTTGAAAGTCTCACGACTAAGATGTTGTTTCTTCTCAAGTCATTACACAGGTTCGACTCAATCCTAACCAGGATTCCAACTGGCTTCTTTAACATTTATTTTTATTTTTTATTTTGAGATAGAGAAAGTGTGCGAGTGGGGGGGCAGAAGGCGAGGGAAAGAGACGACCTTAAGCACAGAGCCCGTGTGCGCTCGATCTCACAACCTTGACATCATGACCTGAGCTCAAATCCAGAGTCAGGCGCTTAACCGCCCGAGCCCCCCAGGTGCCCCAACGCGTCCTCTTTTTAAAAACAGCTTGGTTGAGCTGTAAATGACGCACAACGAACATGTCACAGGTGCACAGTTTGATGAGTTATTTGTGTGTCTGTGGGAACATGAGCGCACTCGAGGTGATGAAGATTCGCCCTTCCCACACCGGCCCCCTGCCCCTGGGGACCCAGCTCTACCCCTCCCCATCCCCAGGCAGCCGCTGGTGCGCCAGGTATAGCTGCGTTTATTTTTCTTAGAATCTTATAAACATGGAAGTATACAGAGGTACTGTGTTTTGTATCTGTTCTCTTCCACTCAGCGTAGTTGAGACGACTGTGTCATGGTGTGAGTCAGTCGTTAATTCCTTTTACGGCTGAGCCTCATGCCGCTGTGACTTACAGCGTGGTCCGTTTCTCCTTCACCTCGTATGGGCCTCTGGCTATTCCAAGTACAACCATTACGAACACTTGTGTACAAGTCCTTGTGTAGACATATGCTTTCGTTTCTCTCGGGTAAGTACTTGGTTGTGGGACGGTCGAATCATCTGCTAGCCTGTGTTACCTGTTGTTAAAAGCTGCCCGATGATTTTGCGAAGCAGTCACGTCGTGTTACGTGTCTGTGCGCCGCGGAGAAGAGTTTTAGTTGCTTCGCATCCTTGCAACACTTGGGATGGTCACTCTTCTTGATTTTAGCCATTCTGATCGGTGTGCAATGGCATCTCATGTCATGTCTCTAGGGAGAGATGTAGTGATCTCCCCGCCTGTGGTTGCCATCAAAGTTCTTGCCTGTGTTTGTTCAAATATTTTGCACATTGGGTTGTTACAGGATTCTTGAGTTTTGGGAGATCTCTACGTGCTTCAGCTATGAGTCCTTTATCAGATAAGTACTTTGCATGCATGTTCCCCATTTTGGATTGTGTTTTCATTCTCTTTGTAGTCTTCTAAAGAACAAGTCATTGTTTCGCTGAGCCCGAAGTCATCCTTTTTTCCCTTTTGGATCGTGCTCTTTAGTGCCGTGTTTGAGAAATCTTTACCTAAACCAGGATCACAGCAATTTTTACCAAGTTTTCCTTTAAAATGTTTAAAACCTCAGGTTGCACATTTATGTCTATGACCCATTTTAAATTAACACGGTCTGAGATATGGACCAAAGTTCATCGTTTCGCAGGTGGACATCCAGCTGTGAGACATGGTTTCTCCACTAATTTGCTCTTGTACCTTTGTTGAAAAATCGGTTGGCCTGTACGTGTGGCTTTATTTCTGGGCTGTTTCCTCGATCGATTCCTCTATTTTTTTTAAAGATTTTATTTATTTGACAGAGAGAAACACAGCCAGAGAGGGAACACAAGCAGGGGGAGTGAGAGAGGGAGAAGCAGGCTTCCCGCTGAGCAGGGAGCCCGATGTGGGGCTCGATCCCGGGCCTCCGGGATCATGACCTGAGCTGAAGGCAGTCGCCCAACCAACTGAGCCACCCAGGCGCCCCCGATTCCTCTACCTTGGTGTCGGTTCCGCTCTTGCTGTGGATGAATTGCATCCCCCCCCAAATACCCTAACCCTGTCATGACTGTGTCGGAGATGCGGTCTTTAGGAGGCAAAGCTAAACGGGGTCCTCAGGTTGGGGTCCTATCCGACAAGACTGTGGCCTCGTAGGAAGGGGCTGATCCCTCTTCCTGCGTGCCACGCGACGCCGCCCGGACAGCAGCGCTCGGCAGGCCAGCGAGAAAGCTCTCAGCAGGGCAGGAACCCTTCCAGCTTCACAGCCTCCAAAGCCGCGAGCAAACCGCTGTGCCTCCACCCGCGCCGCGTGTGCTAGCTGGTCGTGGCCCGCGCGCCCTGTCCTCACCGCCGCTGTTCCGGCTGCATTTGTGCGGCGTGGAATGTAAGTCACGTGACTCTGTTGTTTCTCGAAGTTGTTTGGACTATTCTAGGTCCTTTGCATTTTTGTATGAATTTTATTTTGTTTTATTTTATTTTTTTTTATTTTTATTTTTATTTTTTTAAAAGATTTTATTTATTTGACAGAGAGAAACACAGCCAGAGAGGGAACACAAGCAGGGGGAGTGAGAGAGGGAGAAGCAGGCTTCCCGCCGAGCAGGGAGCCCGATGTGGGACTCGATCCCGGGTCTCCGGGATCATGACCCGAGCTGAAGGCAGTCGCTTAACCAACTGAGCCACCCAGGCGCCCCTTGTATGAATTTTAGAACCAACTTCCCAATTTCTATAAAGAGCCTGCGGGGTCGCTCCAGGCGAGGCTGCCCTCGCTGTGCGACCTTTATTCTTTTCCACTCTAGGCATTCCGCGCTATAAAGTCCCTTCTAAGGTCGACATCAGTTGAATTTCCTCAAGTTTGATATATTTCTGTTTACATTCGGTTCAAAATATTTCCTAATTTCCCTTTTCATTTCTTTTTTGAACCATCATTTATATATAATATCGATTAGTTTCCAAATATTTGAGGATTTTCCGTATATATTTTATTCTCTTCTGGGTACATGCCTTGTGTTGGAACCTCATGGACTTACTGTCTTCACTGGAGAACACACTGGAATCCTTTTCAGTTCATTGGGGTCCATTTTATATTCGAGAATATGGTTGACGTTGGTAGGGGTTTCACATGCAGCTGAAAACAACGGGTACTGTGCTATCAGCGGCTGATAGCTCAGCACCAAATAGGTCAGGTTAGCTGGACCGTTTTCAGGTCGTTGGTACCCTCACGCACTTTGGTGCCCTCGCTCAGACGAGGTTGGGAGACGGGTGCCGCGCCTGCGCCCTCCGGTGAGAGCTTGTGCGCACGCCCGTTCCTGCTGCGGCTCGGCGTGTCGTTGCCGCATCGACCTGAGCTCTGTGCGGGCGCACCCCCTGGAGGGCTGTTCCTGCGGAGCTGACCCCCGATAACCTCTGCTCTGAAATGGACCTGGACGTTGGAACCCCGCTCCACTCCCCTTTCCCAAGCAGAGTTGGTGCCCATCCTTTCCCCTGCAACCCATTATTTCAAGGGTGTTTCTTGCGGCGTCAACATCAGGTCTCGCCTTTCTACCCAATCTGGCAGCTCCTGCCGTTGCTGGGGTAGAGGGCTGTGGACATCGTTCACATTTAATGTGAATGTTGATGTGGTCGGCTTTAAATGTACCATCTGCTATTTGTTTTCCCCCGATGTTTCCTCTTCTGCTGCCACCTTTTGGACGGCGTAGTTCTGGACAATTCCATTTCCCTCTTTGGTGGGGTCACAGCTACATCTCTCTGTTGTGTTCCCTGAGTGGTTCCTTCAGTGCTCCTGGCCCCGCCTGCCCTCGGGTGCCTTGAGGCCCCTGGCCGAATCCTGGGGAGACTGCTGCTGAGCCCTCCTCCCGCCGTGAGGTTATGATCAACATTTTGCTTCTGTGTGCCGTGAACCCAAGAATGTGCAATCAGGTTTGCTTTAGACAACCAATCATCTTTTAAAAAGAATGACATAATAGCAACATAAGTATAATTCCATTTCTGGTCCTCATTTGCTGTGCAGATCAGGTGTCAAAGTGGTACCCTTTTCCTTCTGCTTGAAACATTTATTGTAATAAGTTACTGTTGGCCAGTCATGAATTCTTTCAGCTTTGGCAAATCCCAAAACATCTTTATTTCTGTTTTGAAGGGAATTTTTGCTGAGTCAAGAATTCTGGGTTGGCAGTGTTCTGTTTCTTTCCTATTTTAAACATGTCGCTCCACGGTGTTCTAGCAAAGTGTGTGTTGCTGACGAGATACCTGCTCTTCTGCATGGCTTTCTCCTCCGTCTGAAATGCGTCTCTTTTCTTCCTCTGGCTGCTGACTTTCTCTTCAGCATTTGATCATGATGTGTCGCGTGGAGTTTCCATCATCGTTCCTGTGCTTAAATCCATGGGCTTCTGGTGTGTATCTAATTTAGGAAGTTATTTCTTCGACTGTCTCTTCTTTGCCCTTTTCCTTTGGGGACCCCATCAGGCGACTTGAGGTTCCAGTGCTCACTGAGGCAAAGTTCAATGTTTCCTTTTTTCTCCATTGCATTTTGAATAGTCTGCCTGCCTTCCTCTCCACGAGCGCGCCCCGCGTCCCTGCCGCGTCCAAGCCACGCTTAATCGCAGCCCGTGCACGTGCAGCTCGAACACCGTAATTTCCACCTCTAGACTCGAGATCCGTGTCTTTTAAAAGATATCTTTCATTCTTACTGAACGCGCGGCGCGTTGGCTGCATAGTTTCTGAGCGGCTGGCACAGCTGGATGGGGCAGTAAGCCGTCCGCGCCGGGCCTGCGGCGGCCTCTCCCCACCCCGGCTGGGCAGGCAGCTTCCTGCGTCCTCGCGTCCTCGCGCGTTCTGCTTGGATGCCAGGCGTTGTGAATTTTACTCTCTCGGGTGCTGGATAATCTGGCATTCCTGAGAACATTCTGGAATGCTGTTTGCTGCTACAGTAAGTGACTCGTAAACCATGCGGTCATTCTCCCAGCTTTAAGCTCTGTTTTGTCCAGGGCTAATACTGCTCGTTGCTGAGCTGTCTTCTCTCCGATGGCCTGTCCAGGAGCGAGGCTCAATCCGGTCTCGGTTTCTCCCCGCCTGACTAGAAGCAAAACTGTGGACTCATTAACTTCCATTAAGTTGAAAAGAATCAATCAGAACCTCAGCAGCTCTCGCTGTGCGGGGAGCCCCCGCAACGCTCCTCGGTGGACGCCGGCCCCGGGCTGGTGGGCGCAGCGCTCGGCTCTGCTCCTGCACCGCGGCTGCATTTGCGGAGGGCACGTCCTCCTGCGACCTGCATATTCCGAGGTTCACGGCCGTGCGCTCTCTAGCTCAGGGTGGCCTCTTTCTTGTCGGCTGTTCTGTGTGCCCTTCAAAGAGCAATTAAGTCAATTTGGTAAATGGGGTTGTTCAAATTTTCTACATAATTATGTTTCTCCCCCTGCTGGTTCTATTGATTACTGAGAGAACTGTGTTCACATCTCCGCCTGGATTTGCTGATTTGTTTCTCTCCTTTCCCTTCTGTCTGGCTAAGTGTATCTGAAAGGGTGTCATTAGGTGCAGACACGTAACGTCAGGGCTATGCTGTCCTGTGCCTGGACGGAGTCCGGGGGCCGTGGCGCGTGGTAGACCCCAGGCTCAGCACGTGGACCTCCTTACGGTCGTGTTGCCATGGTATGCATATAGCCCTTTTTAAAAAAGGATTTTATTTATTTATTTGACACACACACAGAGATCACAAGCAGGCAGAGAGGCAGGCAGAGAGAGAGGAGGAAGCAGGCTCCCTGCTGAGCAGAGAACCCGATGTGGGCCTCGATCCCAGGACCCTGAGACCATGACCTGAGCCGAAGGCAGAGGCTTAACCCACTGAGCCACCCAGGCGCCCGATATATCCCGTTTTTAAAAATTTTCAGTATGCCTTTAATAACACACAGTTAGTGTTCTAAAGAGAACCGGTCTGCCGACTGATTGAGGGGTTTCTGGGTCTCTGTCTGATGTAATTACTAGGATGGCGGGACTGGAATTTACCACATGCTGTTTGTTTTCCGTCTCTGTTGTCTGACATTCTTCCTTTTTCTCTGTTTCCTGCCCAGTTTGGATAAATTATTATTTAAAAAATATCCCATTACCTTTCTTCCACTGACTTCTTAGTTGTTCTTTTTGTGTTTTCTTCGGGGGGCTCACGGCACACACGCGCCGCAGTCTGTTCTCACGCCCCAGACCCTCGTGCGCGGCCGGCTTCCTCCGGGCTCCGTCCTCGTCCTTGTTCCTGACCATGTGCCCTTTCCTCTGGCGGCCGGTAAGACCGGCTCTTTATGAGGGGCTGTCACAGTGTGTTTGTTTACGTAGTGTGCCTGCTGTATTTCTCTTACTGTTATTTGCTTGTGGCTTATTGAGTTTCTTGGAGCACAGATTGGGAAACATTCTGGCCATTATTTTGTCAAGTCGTTTTTCTTGCCCTGACGTAGGTTTTCGGGGACCGAGTCACATGTGATGGAACGCTGAGGATGTCTTTCGGTCAGTTCTGCGTTTCACGGGGAACACGCACCGCGCTCTGCTCGTGGGTACTTCCACGGGTGTCTGGTCTCCGGAACCCGGTCCAGGCCACGGCAGAGGGCGGGATGTCGGCCGCCTCCCGTCCCCGCCAGCCCGGTGCAGGCTCAGAGACGCTGCCCAGGCGCGGCTGGAAGGGGCTTGAGATGAAGCAGGCGAGGGGGTCGCCCGGATTCCCTTGGCAGAGGCCGGCCCAGGACG
The DNA here is from genome assembly GCA_004023965.1 of Spilogale gracilis. NCBI lineage: Eukaryota > Metazoa > Chordata > Mammalia > Carnivora > Mephitidae > Spilogale > Spilogale gracilis. Next base: position 28,906 of record PITA01014303.1, read on the forward strand.
TGGGCCCCCGGGGGTGCCAGTCCCTGGATGTCGGGGCGCAAGGGGACGTGTTCTCGTTTTAATACATTTATTCTGGAAACGGATCTGTCTTCTGCCCCGGCAATTCCGCCAGCACCATCTGCAGACTTAATGAGCGGCTTCCTTCCCTCTTGCCAGTGGGCATGACACCACCAAGGGCTGTGCTTCCCCAAAGGAAGCCGCGCCTGGCCCGCCGCCGCTCTGACCCGGCTCCCCGCCCGCCCAGAAGCAGCTGCCCGCGCTGCCTGCCCGAGGAAGGACCTGGGAGGCTGCCCTCGGGGGCGGGGACGGCCCCTGAAACGAGGGGCTGTGCCCGCGACAGGCAGGCTGTGCGCTGGGCTGTGGCCCCAGGCAGGGACAGCCCTTCTGACACCCGGTAGTTACCAGGGACAGCTGATGCGCCTTGTCTCGAGGACGGTCCTCGGCTTCCTGACAGCCCCTCCTCCGCAGGACAGATCTCCAGCTGCATGTGGCGTGGGCTTGCCGGTGAACCCACAGCGCGGCTCATGTGCTTTGTTTCCAGGGAGACGCAGCACCTCCCACGCGGGGGTCACCGCCCCCTCCCTGGGCCGCGGCCGGGCAGAGTCCCGGGAGGAGGCCCTGCTGTCCGCCCTCCAGGAGGTGAGGACCGGGTCCCCTTGCTGCCCCGTCATCTGAGCAGCTCGCCCTCCTTACCCTCTTGGCGACTTGGGGCTCTCTCACTTTAAGATCACGGTTCCCAAGGACAGACCCCTCTCCTTGGGGACGCGACTCTAGCCGTCCTTCTGAAGCTCTCTGGGGCCACTGCTGCTGTGGGCCCACCAGGACGGGGAGTCAGGAAAGCCGACAGATGCAGGCGCTGTTCTCCCTCTGGAGCCTGTGGGCACGGGCCTCACTAAGGCTGCGGCCAATGACGGCTCCGCACTCTCCGGGGAGGAAGTGCCCCGCTCGGTGGAGAAGCCTCACTTTCCACGGGACCGGGTGGGGCCGAGGACACGCGCCGCAGAGGCGGGGAAGGAGGCGCTAAGTGTGGGTCCTGCCCGGAAGCAGGAACACGGCAAAGCTGGGGCTGGTCACAGGGACGACTCCTGGCGTGTGCGTGTGTGTGGGGGGCACGAGAGGGCACACGGGGGCTCGCCTGGCACCCACCTCCCTCCCCTCCTGGCCGCCCCCACGTTCTGGGAGGGATGTCAGTAGTGTTGAATGGTGAGCCCTGGAACTCACTTTCCCTGTTGGGAAGCGTTTGGAGGGCGTGTGGTTGGCAGCGTTTGCGCCGCCCGGGCATGGTCGTGGGCACGGTCGTGGGCACAGCGGGACGGCATGTTCTTGGGGAGAAGGTAAAAGCCCCCGCTTGGTGCAGCGAATGTTCCATCGTGTCAGGAGGAGGACCCGCCTGGCGTCAGCCACACGTGGTCAGAGGGCGGGAACCCACGGGGAGGACGCAGCGCTCCCTCGCGCCCCCAGGGCCCGGCTCCGCGAGCCAAGGGCCAGGGGTCCGATGCGCTCCTACCAGCGGCTCCCGGGGCTGGGTTGGGGGCCTGGCGGGGAGGGCTTTCCATCTTTGAGTGAATCTCCAGGACCTCCTTCCTCCCGCGTGCGCACGTCCCACTCAAGCCTGTTCCCACGTGGGCTGCGGGCGCAGTGGGCACGCAGAGGCCCCTCACCTGCAGCACACCAGGCCGGGGCGCCGCCACTGCCACCCCCACTGGGGGCCGGGTCCGGCCCTGACCGCCCTGACCGTCCCTGCGATGTGCATTTATATTAGAAAGGGCAAAGTGGCACAAGCTGGCAGGTCCCCCCGGAACGCCGCCAGGGCGCCCTCTTCCGACGGCCGGGGTCCACGTGCTGCTGAGCAGGGCCAGCGGGGGGGGGGGGGGTCCTAGAGCCAGCGGCACCTCACCTGTTTCCTTAGTTCTGGGGACTGTAATACCGCCACCCTATTCCTTCCAACTCTAAGCCCTTTGCTGCCTCAATGAGAGAAAGGAACGCAAGGCCCTGCCGGCTCTGGCTTCACGAGCTCTGTTTAAGGTGTGTTCGATAGAGAAAGTCTAGGAATCAAGCCACCCTTCAGGCAAATAGCCCCCCAAGTCTGAGTGCCTTAAAATGTCGGCCACCATCCTGATGACGCCCAACTGCTCCGGGCCTGCCCTCTGAGACCAAGAAAGGTTTTTCTAGAATTTCAATTACTGTGCTTTCCAACACACTGTGAGTTACCAAGAGACTGACCCAGACCGGGTCTCTGCAACAGCCTAAGAGAGCTCTGCTGTTGTCTCTTCTTTTTGATTTTTTTTTAAAGATTTTTATTCATCCACTTGACAGAGAGAAACACAGTGGGAGAGGGAACACAAGCAGGGGGACTGAGAGAGGGAGAAGCAGGCTTCCTGCCCAGCAGGGAGCCCGATGTGGGGCTCGTTCCTGGGACTCGGGATCATGACCTGAGCGGAAGGCAGTCGCTTAACCAACTGAGACCCCCAGGCAGCCCCTCTTTTGGATTTATTTTATAAGTAGGCTCCACACTCAGCACGGAGCCCTACGTGGGGCTCGAAATCACGACCCTGAGATCAAGATCGGGGCTGAGATGAAGAGTCACGGCGCTTCCCAGACGGAGCCACCCAGGGGCTCCTGCTGCTGTCTTTCTAACAAGAGCCACACGTAACAAAATACACCTTCAGGTGGGTAAGGCGGTTTTATTCCTTCCACTGGAAATCCAAAGCTGTTTCACGCACCCGCCCTGGGCCCCAGTCCTCGTGGGCCCCCTTCCGGCCCCACCGCACGGGAAAGGGATGAACTCCCAAACTACACATATTCACAGTTGGGGAAGCACAGAGGCTGAAGTCGCTTCGGGAAGAGGATCAGGAGGAACAAACATCCATTCCACGCCTGCTCATCGGAGACTTTTTCCTGAAGACACTCGTTGGCCTTTCATTCAAAAAGCCCTTCATCCACAGACGCCGAGTGCGGGAGCCGCGTACGGGGCCCCAGCCCTCAGAATATCTTCATTTGTTTACCTCCTTCATTGGTCACTTGGGACAGTTCTCTTTTAAAAATGCATTTCTGTGCCTCCTGCAGCTACAGGCTGATGACCGTGAGCCCCCGAGGCTGTGCGCGCGTGGACCCCGCGGAGCCCCGCAGGCAGGGCCCTCCCTTCGCTGGGGCCGTGGGTGGGAGCCCTGGGGAAGTCCAAGTCTGTAAACATTTTTTTCTGGCGGCCCTGGCAGTCACTTTCTATGGAGATGCCCAAATACCAAATATGATTCATTTAGAAATTCAAAAGGGTCTTTTCCCCCAAACAAACCCGAGGCTTTGCTTCAGACCCAACTAGAGGCTGTGGTCGTTGGGCTCCAAGAGCAGACCTCTAACTGTGTCGGAAGCCGCGACACCGGGCTCAGCTCTGGGCCAGGAGGCACCAGCGCCGCATCCCCAGCTGTGTGGCGGTCCCAACGCCTTCCCTGAGGCCGGGCAGGTGCCGCCACTGGCAGAGGCGGGAGTGGGGGTGCCCCAGCCTCCCCAGCCGGCGAACTCACCTGCCTCGCGGCCGCTTGGTGCTTGGGCTGGATCTGTGCGGCCCGGGAGCAGATGAGGTTATGTTCAACAGAAATACCAAGCTGGTAAGTTTATAAAAAAGACGGGGATTTGAAAAGGATTAAGACGCAGAAAAGGCGCCGGGCGTGGCGTGCGGCCGACCCAGACTCTGGAATGTACCTGGTCAAGAGGGGCCAGAACGAGATTTAAAGTCAAAGCCCCAGACAGCCTCAGATTCTACGAAAAAAGGGCCCATAAATAAATATCATCTGGCCCTCAAAGAAAAAATGAAGTAGAAAACAAGTTTTGTGTTTTTTTTTTCTAAAAATGCTGAATGCTTCTTAAAATATCTAAATGAAGTTTATAAAATACTCATGAGTTCCCACAAATATAGAAATGTTTAAAAATCAGACAGGGCCACCCACACCGTGAGAGCCGGCGCTGGAATCACGACGCACGCGACACGACTCGGCCTCCCGGGGGTCGTGCGCCTGTAGGGGCCCGTCCAGCCGCGCGAGTCGCCGCCCGGATCCAGCGGGGACGTGAGGGCAGACCACGGTGGCAAGTGAGCCCGGGCAGCGCAGGGGGCTCGCCGCAGCGGGTGCCGTGGGAGGGGCAGCCCCTGGCCCACACAGCCTCGCGGCTCTCCCCGAGGAAGCGGGTCAGAAGGACCCCGGGCGGGCGTCGCAGAAGTCGGGGGGGACGCGCACAGCACAGCGGGCTCCCGGCTGGGGGAGGCGGGTGGTGACGGCGCCGCGGAGAGCCTCGTCTCTCCAGACCTTCTGCCCTAGTCCAGTTTCTTACGGAAAGGTTTCCTTCCAACGCCCGAGTTTTCGGGGCTGAAGTCTGCGCAGAAGCCGTTGGGGGCTGGGGCGACGGGCGGGTGCGCGCCGCTGTCCAGCTGGGTCGGCCTGGGGTAGAGGTGCTCCTCCGCGAAGTTGGGGAACACTTCTGCAAACCTGCAGAAATCCGCTGGAAACAGAGGCAGCTGCGTGAGCAGGGGACAGTCGTGGGGAATGCAGGGGCTCCCGTCCCTGGGAGGGGCACAGGAGGGGAGGGGCCCGAAGGGAGGGGAAGGGGCACAGGAGGGGAGGGGGCCGAAGGGAGGGGAGGGGCCCAGGAGGGGAGGGGCCCAGGAGGGGTCCTGTCCTTTCCTGGCTTGCTCATAACAGAGCAGCCTGCTGGGTCCTTTCAGCTATTCGTGCTTGGGGGAGATCTATAGAAAACAGGGCGTTGAATTCTGGGTTTCTGGGTCCTGTGTGTGTGTGAGGAAGGGGCTGTGCAGGAGAGGACCTGCTCCGGGGACAGGACAGAGTGGCCGCATGCGGACCTGGTCTCTGCACGGCTAGAGCTGTCGGGGACACGGACAGACCAGGCCCGTGTGCAGGAGACAGGCCGCCGTCCCCGCTGGTCACAGGGCTGAGCTGCTGCCTGTCCCAGCAGCCCTGGGACCTAGTCCTGGGTGGACAGGGCCCTCCAAGAGCGTGGGGACACGCACAGGCCTGGGTGTAGGGTATTTTCCCCAGGGAAAACCACCCACGCTCCTCTGGGGACACAGAAGGGCTTACTAGAAAATACCTGCAGTAGGTCAGCGCTCACTGTGAGCGACCCCGCCACGACCATGACCCGAATGCACCAGGACGCACGGTCTACTCTTGGTGCAGGCGGACACACACACACACACGCGCGCACGCTAAATCAACACACACCCGCGTCTGACATTTGGATGCAATTTTAAAAACACGTCCAAACAAGACATGAACAATGACCTTTCCTGAGCAAATGTCTACTCTTTTTAAGTGAAAATACATTCATTTCCAAATGCGCGCACTGGCGGGCTTGCTGAGGGCACTGCCTTCCAGGGGTCCAACGGCCCCGCAAGTGGGCTGCAGGGCTGCGTCCCTGAGGGTCTTAACTGTCCCAATTTGTGCGGCCACAAGTGACAAGTGCCCCCCATCCCCAAACCAGCCCATGAGAACATGGCAGTAGCGGTCAGTTCTGATGGGCAGGCTCCCTGCTTCCATGGGGACTGAGATCATGGACCCCTGGGGGCTGTCACGGCCTGGCCTCCGCCCAGCCTGCCTGCAGCTCCCGGGGTGGCGTGGCTCTGCGGCTCCCCGCTCGGGCTTCGGGTCTGGCTCCATTTATCCCCTGCACAAGTCAGACTCCAAATCCCTAACCCATCGCTGCCGGGCTTGGGGAAGACTCCTTCTGGGAATTTCGTGTGCACAAGGCGACTCGGCCCTGGTGAACATGCACGGGCGCCACTCCCACCGTGTCCCCGGGCCCCACCTCCTGAGCACACCCCTGGACGATGGGGCCCTCCTCCCCCGCCCCCAGGCCACTCACCAAATGTGATCCACCCCGTCCCCTCCTGGTCGATGGCCTGGAAAAGGTTGCTCACGCTGAGCTCTGCCACCCCTAGCGCGGTCTTGAGGATGATGCACAGGGTGTCCTCGTTGATGTCGCCGTCCTGTGACCCATACATCTGCTGGCAGAGGCTGGCGTCACCCCACGACCCCCAACCGTGCAGGTGCCCATTCCTCCTGCTCACGGGGTTCCCAGTGCTTGCAGACCCTGACCCCGCCAGTTCGAAGAGCCAGGACTCCACTCACATGCTGACCCCCATGGTGTACTGAGCCCTGAGTGTGCGCCCTGTGCTCCCACCAGAGGGGGCTCCAGGCAGTCGGGCGCACGCGTGAGTCCCCGGGTCAGGGACGGGGCCAGCAGCCCGGGCTTGCAGGCACACGTCGGGGCTTGTGGGCTTTTGCTCGATGACATGAATGAGCCCCCACCTTGACCTTCAGGAGCTGGCTGACCCACGGACCCTGAGGCAAGAGACCGAGAGGGCGGCACTGAAGGGCTGGTGTGTGCCGTGAGCCACGGTGTGGGTCCCCCGAAGGGAAAGGCTGTCCACCCCGTCAGGGAGGCCCAGCAATGCGGGGTCAGGGGGGTCATCCTCTCCCCGGCCCTGCTCCTTCCGCAGCCCGGTGAGCGTGCCCCATGGGCCGGAGCCTCAGTGGCTACTGCCCGGCGAGCAGTTCACTCTGCGTCTGGAGGGACGAGTGGAGCACGGCCACCACTCCCGGGCCAGACTCTAAGAGCTGAGAGCGCAGATGCTCTCAGGAACGGGGTGTCCTAAAGGCAGGAGCCGCAGAAGGGCCGTGAGCCCTCAGGGCTGGCCTGCTCGGGCCGGAGGACCAGGTCAGGCCCTCCTAGAAGGGGGCCACCAGAAGCAGTGCTGCCTGCTGTGTTCCCATGGTGGGATCCCCATGAGGGCACTGTGCTCTGATGGCCTTTCGCAGTGACGTGACGGGGAGCGTCTGCTGGGGTCACAAACAAGAGAACGGGGAATTCTCCAAGCAGCTGCCTGCTTAGACATCAGGTTCTCGTGAATCTGGCTAGCAGGACTTGCACCTGCACAAAGTGCCCACTCTGAGACCCTGTCAAGACTGTTTCTGGGTGATTAAGCCAGCCAGGAGACTCTGCGGGGAAACAGGGACCCCATTATCAGTGTGTCCCAGACTCCCGGCCACAGGGGGGGAATGGCTGGGCTCCGGGCAGGCAGCCTCTTCGTACCCCAAGCCAATGGGCTGATAAGGAGGTCACGCTGGCCGAGCTGAGGTGGGGAGTGCCCAGGACGGATGTGTTATGGCCGGCCGGCCCAGGCACCCCATCTCAGAGACCCTGCCCCCGTGCCCTCCGACGGGTGTGTGGCGGACCGCGTGTGCCAACAGCAGCCCAGCACGGAGGAAGTCTGCCCGCGTAAGAAGGGGCTGCGAAGTCTCCCGTAAACGCCACACTTGCCTTGAAGGCCAGCTGGATGGTGTCCCGAGTCCGGGCTGGCCGGCAGACGACAGAGAGCGCGAGCACGTACTCCCGAGGGTCTATCCTGCCCACTGCGCTCTGCGGAGAGAGACACGCCCTCAGGGGACAGCCCGGGCCTCCCGCGGGTGGGAGCTGGCGGGGACCCTCGCGTGGGACCTTCTCTGCCTGCACAGGAGCAGCAGCTGCGGAAGAACGCTCATAACCAACTGGCTCTCACAAGGGCCCGCCGCACAGCCTCTTGAGGCCATGGTGGCTGATTTTCAGAGCCCCGGAGATCGGCGCACGAAGCTAAAGGACGTTCCCGCCACACGAGGGCCACCAGCTGCTCAGGCTTTCCTGAAGCCCCCAGCAAGGGGCACCCAGTGGTGGCAAGGCAGCGAGCGTGCAGAATGAAGGCGGGCCCCAAGCCTCGACGTGGGGAATGCCCCGCACCCGGCTGGCCGGCCACTCACTGAGCCCCACAGCGGTCCTCACCGCCACACACGGAGCTGGGAGGGGGACGACCAGGGGGCAGAGCCGGGGCGCAGGGAGGCTCACGGCGCTCTGTCTCGCAGCCCCCAACCCCGGCCTGGAAGGCCACCCACATGCAGGGCTGCACCGGCAAATACGGACCCCCGTCCAGACAGAGGGGGACGGGGTGGAGCGCTGCAGGGCACAGTCCTCACAGACCGTGCAGAAGGCCGATGGTGACTGTATGCCCATCGTCGGGAAGAGGCCCCCGTCCAGAAATTCTGGATTTCTGGACGAGGGGACACTGCTTGATATTTTTAGGCTTTTTAGCGATCCCATTTAAAACCCCAAACTACAGGTTTATCAGCAAACGTTAAGTGAACTTAAATGTCAAACTTCTATGTGCATTTCAGAGCAGAAGAGCAGACGGCCCAGGACAGGGTGGGCAGGTCAGGGCAAGGCCGGACCGTTTTCGTCTTCTTCCCAAATTCCCAGACGATGCTCCTAACAAAAACAATATACATCGGAAAGCTGGAGGTTTTGCCACAAAACCCTTCCCAGGGCGACGGCGCACCTCATCAAACAGGGAGAACATGTCCTCCAGCGTGTCCGAGACGGGGACGCCCAGGTACTCCGCGAACTCAGGGAGGCCCATCCCTCCTCCCCTCCGCATCTTGGCGCTTTCGGAATATTTATCCAGCTCTTTCTCAAGGGCTTCTGGTTTTAACCTACACACAAAAAGAGCGAAAGAGAGTTTTCATTAAAATTCCAGAATGCTAAGAAATAGGATGTCTACCGTAACAAGACTCAACAAAATATTAAAATCGCTTCCACGATGAGCAGCAGGTTCCTTTTCAAAAGAAGGTGTAATAGTTTGACGGCGTGCCACGGATCCCACCTCAGCATCTACCCACGAGGGACGGCACCCTGTGGGCCCCGCAGACCCCCCCTCGGGCGGGGGTGTGACTGCTGGTGGGGAGCCCCGTGCGAGCACGCGGGGTGCCGAGACACCCCTGCGCAGACTGAAGCTGATACCCGGGAAGCGCCCACGAACCCCGAGCACAGGACTTTTATCTGCTCGAAGGCCCGCTGGCCCTCAGTGCCCACTGTGACCACCAGCCTGGTCACTGACAGCGGCAGGGGTGGGAGGGCCTGACAGAAGTTTCTGGAAGGCTCCTGTCTCAGAAAAAGCATCTCGGCAGTGCTCCTCAGAACTCTCCCCTTCCCTGAGCGAACCCCTACGCGGGGGGCGCGGCTCGAGGGAGGAAAGGCGCCACACTCACCCCAGGCCCCGCACCAGCCTGGCGAACTCGAGAAGGCAGGTGTCCGCGGGGAGCCGGAGCTGTCCTTCCGCCAGGGCCAGCTGGCAGTCCTCAAACGTGTAGTCAGTTACGGAGATGCCCAGAGCCCTGCAACGAGAGGAGGGCACCAGGTCAGGCACCCCTGGAGTGGCAGAGCCAGGAGGGGGGCTCAGGGCGAGCTGCCTCTAGTACCAGAGTCCCCTCGGGCCTGGCCCTGCCCCTCGTGGCTCCTGACCAGGTCCACGCAGCAGGGGCAGCCACCCCACGTGCCACCACGACCCCGTGCGTCCGAGGCACACCGTGGCTGGTGCGTGAGGACGTGCGCCTGGGGTTGGCAACCCCTCCCTCTGGGACCCACGAGGCTTATCTACGAGCCGTGCTTTTGCTGAGCTGTCTGTGCGCTAATTTTGTGGCCCCCATAAAACTCATCTTCATTAAACAAGAAGAAAAGATTGCGAGGAACACAGGTGGCATCCAGGGCGGGTGTGCAGGCCGTGGCAAGACCGGGCTTCCCGAGAGTGTGGGAGGCCCACGCGGGGCAGTGTCCAGAGACTGGCGGCTTCACTCCGGAAAGCCCCGGGGAGACAGTGGTGATCGGGGCGAAGAGAACCCCAGGAGGCAGGAGGAGCCGTCCAGCATCAGCATGAAGCCAACATTTACAACCTTCAAAAAATTGGACTAAAGCATGCGATCTGAAGGTGGCCACCGAGTGAACCATCCTTGAGCCCGGGGGGACTCATGCAGCAGTGAGCAGCGCCCGTCCCTTCGATTGCCTCTAGCCACGCCGGCAGAGAAAGCCCTAGGACACGGCAGAAGCCCCCTGCCACAGCCTGCGTCCACGAGATAAAGCCAGGAAGGCCTCGTGGGAGGGACCCCCTGAAACCCTCCCCTGGATGTGGACGTGTGGAAGAGGACAGGCTTCGTCTCCCAAGCTGTCCACAGGCGGGAAAAGCCACCCGCTCCCACGTGTCCCTCCCCAAGAAGGCTGTCCAGGACAGAAGGACTGCAGGGAACCGATGGAAGATGGGGGAGGAGACGGGGGCCAGGGAGGGGCGCTCTGGCCCCCACGGTTACAGCCCTGGCCCAGCGCGCGCCCCGGAGGCCTGTGGGAGCCCACAGAAGTGCTTGCCACACCGACGCCTGTAACGGGAGCACTGTGCGGCGAGTCCTCTGAACGCCACAAGGCGCAGAGACACGAATGCTCACTAGCGGACCCTGGAGTCCAGCGGCGTGGAACCTGGGGCCCCCCAGGCTTTGCGGTTAGCTGAGTGTTCCTGTGTCCCCCTGCTAGGGAGCAAGCGGGCAGCACGCCACCGCGTGTCTCATTTGGAAGCACAACTTGTCTCATGGGCGACGGGGTCGCTTTTATCGGGGCCTGGCGGCGCCCCAAAGTCAGAGCTCAGCCGTCCTAAAGGACTGCATCCGATTTCATGAAAAATGACCTTCTTCTGTTAAAGGAGACACAATGGCAGAAAACTGGCCAAGTATTTAAAAATAAGCCCCCGCCCCCAGTAACTGACTAGGCTTTGAATCATCGCCGTAGGAGTTCCTCGTCGCCCCGACACCGTGCCGTCGTGGCTAGGAGACGGGCTAGTCCAAGCCTGCTGAGCAAACTGATGTATCATCGTGCGGGCTCAGGAGTCAGGACAACCAGGAGCACCTCGGGGTCTCCCACGGGGGGGGGGGTGCCCAGGGGCTGCCGGCAGCGCTCACGGGAGACTCCCGGCCGTTCTCACTCCGGGTGAGGCCCAGGCAGGCGACAGCCCCCTTCCGCATTTCTGGGTCTCCCGTGGCCGCTGCGTGAGGGTGCGACCCTATGGCCGATGTGCCTTCTTCCACCTGACGCACGACGCTTCTCCTCTAACACCGAGTGTAGGATATATATATACGTATTTTTTTTTAAAGCATTATCAGCTAATTTATTTGAATGGAAACCAAAAAAAAGGACACCTAGCCTGCCAAGCCTTCGGGTCCGTGGAGGTTATTTCCTTAGCAAGAGCGGATACCCTGACCCCCCACCCCGAGTCAGGCCCCTCCTGACAGCCAGCCGCTCCTCACGTGTCCCAGCGTGGGGTTCTGCAGTGAGCAGGGGTGTGTGCCCGGGGGGCCGGGCTGTCCCACTGACTCTGCCCCCAGCGCCGACCTCCTGAGGGGCGTGCAGACCAAGACTGACTACCCCGCGGAGTCTGATTCACGTAGTTGGCATTCTCATCTGGCTTAGCGCCGTCTCACGGCTCACGTGAGCGCGGGGGGATCTGGCTTAGCGCCGTCTCACGGCTCACGTGAGCGTGGGGGTCTGACGCACACACGGAGGGCCTTACCCCCACCTCGGTCACAGCTGCTCGGCCACGGCCCCCCCCGGGAAACCGATCCGGAGCCACGTGAACCTTCCACCCCCAGGGGACACCGCGGGGCTGCTGAGACCCCCTGCCAGCGCTGCAGCGGCCCAGGGTAGAGGCGCTCCGGCCGCCCGGGAGCACGAGACAGGAGAGAGAAGCCGGGACCCAGTGGGTGGGGCTGGGAGGGCACGTGGGGCGCAGGCCGGTGCCCGCCGCTCCACACAGCCGGGAACACGCAGAATCAGGAGCAGAGGAGCTCCCCGAGGGCACACTCACTTGTGGAATGAGTGCACCTCGCGTCAGGAGACCCAGCATCCAGCTCCCACGCCAGACCCGGTGAGCCAGAGAAAGGGCGCCGCGAACACCGCGAGCCCATGACCCCGGTGAAGAGGAAGAGCCCGCGGGCTGCCAGAGCCGGCGCCACGGCGACTGGTCCCCACGGCGACTGGTCCCCACCCACACGGTGACATTCAGCAGGTGCACAGCGGTCGAGCACAGCCTCCCGCCCGTGTGCAGTCGGCGCTCACTCACGTGCTTCTGCAGAGACCGCCCTCCGAAGGCTACTGAGCAGGTGCTGCGCCAGGCTAAGGAGGGAGCGGCTGGGGAATGGGCTCCTGACACCCCGAGCGTTCCCAGGGGACGCCGCTGACCCGGGCCCTGACACGGCGGGAAGGGGGCACTCACTCGGCCATGACGCGCCGCACGTTGCTGGCGTAGAGCGCTGGGTCCTTCTTCTCCTCCTCCGACGGGCTGTACACAGGGAGGAACTGAGCACAGAGAAGGCGGCGTTACTTACACGCGTCACAGGCCCCGCACGGCGCACCGAGTGCCGGACGCAACTGACATCTGTCCAAGCGGCCTCCATGAGAACTGCCCCCAAAGTGGTCGCGGTGCACGGCCCAGCACGCAGACGCACACGTCCGTGCGCGTGAGCACCAGCACGACCCCGCCAGGCTGCCAGCCCCCAAGGAAGCAGCTCATGCCTGCCACGGCTGCCGTAGTTCTGGTTTCACACGGAAGCTTCGGATGCAAGAGAATTATGTGTGTGCCCGACTTCCTGGAAGTCTGCACTCGTGTCGGGGAGAACACAACATCCTCCACGCGGAAGAGCGGCCAGATGTGACACCCGCTGCGTTGGGAGATGACCACACGCTGCCCTGTGGCCGTGTCCTTCCGTGGGCGACCCTCACGCAGCGTTTTCAGTGAGCCCCATGCTCTGCTGCCAACTCCGCCGCGCAAAAAAGGCAAACATCACGGAGACCTTTTTCTTTTATATCGAACCACAGAGGGCCGCCCGAAGCCTCGTCAGCTCTCAGGCGTCCCCCCCCAGCACCTGTCAGCGCACACGAGGGAAGACACTCAGTGTGAATTCAAAAAGTCATAGCTGCCTTTAAACTCTGAAAACTGTAGGGACGCCTGGGGGCTCAGTCGTTAAGCCTCTGCCTTTGGCTCAGGTCACGATCCCAGAATCCCAGGATGGAGCCACACACGGGGCTCCCTGTTCAGCGCGGAGTCAGCTTCTCCCTCCGCAGCTCCCCCTGCTTGTGCTCTCTCTCACAGATAGATAAAATCTTAAAAAAGCAAAGCTCTGAAAACTGGAAATGAGGCCTGAAATAGAGATGTGTATACCCGCCTCCCCCGAGCCCCGCTGCAGGGCTGCGTCCTGGCCACCGGCAGACGAGCCGCGGGCAGCGTTCTGAGCGGACGGCCCGCCACCCTTGGACTTGGGCCAGGGACCTTTCGGCTCGCTGTGCTGGAATTAAGTGGCTTAGGCTCCACTGAAAACCTGGAGGCCGACTGAAATCCAGGCTCATTTGTAAACTCAGCGCAACTCTGCGACTTTTATCGGGAGGAAGCAACTGCCTCATTAAATCCTTCCCTTTGTATTTGGGCTCCCTTGTCAGGGGCAGGGTAACCACTGACTCCCCTTTGAAGAAAAGAAACTCTATTCCTCATCCGCTTGGATAACACGTGCAGGCTCCGTGAGCGCGGTTATGGAACCGAGCGGAGAGAATGGCGTCACGACTCTGGGACGCGCGACGGGCTGAAGCCTGGAGGCTGACCTGGCCGCGGATTAGCCAGAGCGCGGCAGGACGACAGACCCGCCGGAGGGACCCAGCAGTGTTAGCGACACACAAAAACGCAAAACATAATTCACTGCACGTGTGCCCTTTTTAAACGCCTTTGAGCTCTAGGAACTGTGCTAAAAGAAGGGTTTAACTTCCTTGTTGATTCTTAAAAACCCACCTGATTCTTGCAAAATCATGCAAAAGATACAATGTGACTGATGAAAACGCACAGGAAGTACCTCTGAGCCGCAGAGAGAAGCGGAAAGACTTCAGAGCAAGACAGAGGACACACGGTGTCGTGCCCGTGCCGACGGCAGCACCGCGTCCCCGCAGACACCTGTCAAAGCGCGTGGCCACGCGGACGACACCCGCCGACAGGGCCGCGGCGCGTGGGCTGGGGAGGCTCTGGGACGCCGTGTCCGTGCGCACCGCGGCGGCCTCCCGCGGGGGCGTGCAGGCTGTCGGCTCACGTTCCGGTCGTGCAGAGACCCCCCGCAGCACCGTGCGCGCTGTACCCACACCCCGACTCCGCGCCCACGGCCCCGTGCACGGCGCTGTTTCACGCGCATCTGCACAAACCTCGATTTCCACTCGATTGTGAAACTGACACAGTGTGAGCCACAGGATCTTCAACCTTAAAAATGAACAGATTTATGGCGTTGGTTAAGAGAGTCCCCACGTCTTTTCATTACATCACCTCCAATTCGGGAGCAAACTCTCCCGCCGCCCGTCCCCTGCAGAGGGCACTCCCTGGGCCTGAAGCCCGCCTCCCAGCACCGTGCCTCACGGCTCCTCGCTGTCCCCGCCCCATGCACCCGCCACTCCAGCGCTGGCTCTCCTCTGCCCTGCACGCGCCCATCCCCGAGGGGTCTCCTCTTGCGCAGGAAACCTCGTCTGTGTGACACTGCCCCGGCCCTGCTGTCCCCGGGCCCGAAGACTCAGCAAGGCCTAAGCCATGCCACCCGCAAGGTCGGCCCCAGAGCTCTAGACCCCAGGACTGGCATCACCCCCTTGGATCTCTAGAAGTGGGAAATGGGTGGCCATCTGGAGTCTGCGCTCTGCGGGCCACGGCTCCTGTCTGCGGTGGGCACCCACCCTCCTCTCTCTGTGCATGCCCGACTTCTTCCCCGTCACTGCAAGCCCCGAGCCTGGCCGCCAGGGCCTGAAGGAGCCCGTTCCGACCTCGGTCCCCCCCTCCACACTCTGGCCTCTGCAAGCCTAACACCTACCGGCCAGCGCACCCCCCACCCCAGCATCTGTTCTAGACGCCTCGCCCGGGGGCCTTGGGAGGCGCTGCCCGGCCCCACCACCCCACCCTTCTGCTGCGCCAGGTCGAATGCTGGTACCCCAGAGGCCTGCTGTCCCAGAACGCTGTGCCTCCCCCACGATGTTGTTCAACAGAAGGGGCCATCCCTGCAGCATCCCTTTTCTAGAGGCTGCGCGGCCTGTGCATGGGATGGGGCCGCTGAGCCAAAGGCACACGCGGGAAGGCATCAGACTCAGCCACCCCCCCACTGGAGCTGAAGACCACATTCTCTTAATGTTACCACTTCCCAGGTGAACTCAGGGCCTGGGATCCGGGAGTGTGCGAAGAGGCCAGGTCTGCACACGCCTTTTTCACGGCGGGCAGAAGTGAGCGGCTATCGGTCAGCAGGGTTTATGTGTGCGGGCTGTCCACCAGGCAGTGACGCGATTGGCCCCCACGCTCTCCCGTAGGACGGGACGCACAAGATGGGACACACAAGGGTCTCACTTACGCGCCGGGGCCTCGCCATGTCCACGTGATTGTGTCCTGGGGACAAGAAAGGAGCAAAATGCATCATAGCCGGAAATCAGGCACCCAGAGTCCTGACGGGAGCCCTTCCTCCGCGCTGAGCCGCCCTTGGACCCCAGAGATGCTGGTACCCCTCCTCCTCCCAAGTCTCCTCCGTGCGCCCCCACTCCTCTCTTCCCATGGCCCCAAGGCTGGCGATTCTGATGCCCGCCTGAGACATCGCCTGGTTCCATTTTCCAGCCCCCCGCCCCATGTTCGAGGTGTCCCTGCCAACACTGGTGACAGGACAGCACAGGAGCCTGCTCTGGGTGAGCAGTCCCCGGGACACCCGCCGTACCCCCAGGGCCCCGGCCTCCACTCGGGGCCAGAGATGCCCAGCAGATGAGCCCAGGCCTGGGAGGGAGCAGAAGCAAGCACCATGGGGCCCTCGGCATGCCCAGGGCCCTGAGTCTGGGGACGCTGGGAGACAGGCACCCGCTTCTACGCTGACACCGGGCCGCCAGGGAGCTTCCTCCTTCTCCAGCGCTGACACCCAGCGGCTGGGCTCCCGTGCGCTCCTGAAAAGCCCCCCGCCCCTGGCCTGCCCGTGGCCGCGGCTCCTCCCCGCGGGTCTGTGCCCAGAGCGTGAGGGGCGGCTCTTCCCGAGACTAGGCAGCTGAGGAAGGCGACGCGGACCGACGGGCTCAGCGGGCAGGGCAGCCATTCTGCTCCCGACAACTACGCTGAACAACGCTTCCACGAGAGCGCAGTAAAGGCAATTTGCTGACAATAAGTTGGCCAAACAGGCTTAAAAATATAGGAAATCTAAAATTCCACAGGCTGATGATTCTCTTCTTCTCAGAATACACCTGTCCCGAGTTCCAGGAGAGCCCGGTACGAGTCCTTCCCCCGGTCAGCTCGTGTGGCGACGGGTTCCGACTGACCCTCACCGGCTGACCACTCGGAGAACCTTCTGTGCCGCCTGCGCCTGGCGCACCGGGTCTGCCCAGAAGCCGGGGGCTAGCCCTTCACACCACAGATGTCACACGTAATCGTGCCGCCATCTGGAGTCACAAATCCAGGCCCCACCGTGCTGGGACTGCCGAGTTTTTCCGTCGTCATAAAGACGCGCCGTGACAGGGAGAGCGAGCTCACTGCGATGAGCAAACCCGCGGCGTTCTCCATCAAAAAACAGTCCGGGGACATGCGCCTCGGCGGCGAGGGCCTCATGCCCATGCTGGCGCAAGAACACCGCCCAGAGTGGGTCTCAGCACCGAGCAGCGCCCACAGGGGCTGGGCGCCTGCGCCGTGAGTATGGCTGGCTGAGCAGGACACGTGTGGCACGCGCGCGGGGCCCCTGGGGAGGGGACAGCCGTGGCTGCTGGACGGATGTGGAAGCAGACGTCACGGAAGGGCTCTGGCCACAACCCGTGGAAGCTTCCTGCAGCCTTCCTGCCTCCCTGAGCCGCGGCCTGGGAAGATCACCGGCGCTCCGAGCCCCGGACGCGCCCTCCTGCCCTTCACTCAGACGTGGCAGGTGACGACCTCCGCACAGGGTCAGGTGCACACAGCAGAGGTCCATCTGGTACGGCGGCACCTCACTGCCCTCCCGCCCGCTGCCTCCCGCCCTTCGGGACGAAGATTCTCTTAATGTTACGGCTTCCCAGGTGAACATAGAGCCAAGGCTGCCGAGGACATGGGGAGGCGCTCACATCAACTCGGCAGGACTCACGGCAGGGAGGAAGGGCCACCGCGCATGACCCGCGATGACAGGCAACCCCGTGACCCCAGGAAAGCCCACTCACCAGTCCATTCGGGTACCGCAGGACCACGGGCTGCACGGGGACCCCTGGGATGAAGGCACCTGCAGGGAGAAGGGGCATCATCTTACTTCGAGGGCGGGGCTCCTCTCCGAGCAAATCTCACGCTGGGCCTGGAGAGAACGAGCTTTTCTGCCACCCCTTCCTGGGGAACGGTCACTGGAGCCCAAAGGTCTCCTCGATGGGGCTGCTGGCTGTGTCATGTTGGGGAAGGCTCGCGGCCCTACCCCCCAGGGAGCGGACCCAGGCGTCTGTCCCCCACTGGGTCAAGGAAGAAAAACGAAGAACTTAAGAAAATTACATACCAGGCTTGAAGGTGATCAGGCAGGTCCTGTTAGTACACGTTCCTTCTGGAAAAATCATTATCTTGGGATGAAAAGAAAAAAAGGTCAGCTTTACAGGAAGATAATCCCGAATATGGGCTATTTTCCCCACTGGAAACACGTCAGATCCTTTAACCCTATTCACGTGACGGGACACGCATGGCTCTGCTCCCCGGGCACAAGTTCTATACAAACGTGGGAGGCGTGCAAACACGCAGACAGTACCCGCCCCTCAGTGCGTGCCTGGGGTGATCGCGGCCGCCGCGAGGCCCAGCCACCGCTGCCCGCACCCCCGCCAGCATGCGGCGGGCGCCCCCCTGGGCAAAGCAGGGCAGAGGGCCTGCGCCAAAGCACAGCCGGGCCAGCAACCAGAAACACCGCAGAACCCGCAGCTCAGCACCTCCCCGTGGGGGCTCCTAAACACCTCCTATTCCTGCTGACCTCCAGCCACACGCTGTAAACGCAACTCTCCCCTCCCCGTGGGAAACTACGGCCCACGCGGCTGCTTCCGGAGGTGGGCAACGGCCAGCCCCCTGGACGTCGCGGCGCCCCGCGGGCGAGGGTGCCCGGCAGCCAGGCCTTCCAGCGCTCTCTGTGCACCCAGCCTCGACGGTCCCAGGGAGCTCCAGCTTCCGAGGCCCTCCCGCCCCGGGAGCCGGGCTCACGCGGACGAGCTCCACGCAGGGTCTTGAGGGGCCAACGGTGACGCCTTCCGGACGGGCACACCCGGGTACCGCGCCAGCTGTGAGCCCAGGGATGGCTGAGCGGGTCATGTCACTCAAAGTGCTTCGGGCACTTGAGATACACAGGAGAACTGCCTCCCGGTTGTTTCAAGTTTAAAATTTCAGGACCAAAAGTACCTGACACTTGGCACAATCTTGAATTCACACGCTCATCCAGCCCCCGGAAGGCCCCCATCTCCAGGTTCACATCTTCCCGAATGAACCTGCTCCGAACAGGCAGGCCCGTGGTACCTGTGGCCATTTTCCGTTGGACTGCGCCCGCCTCCTGATCTCCTCCACCGTCTTCCTGCGGGAATCCTGGTCGGCCCGGGACACAAACACCGGCCGGATGTACTTGATGAGAGCTGGAAGGGAAGGCGAGACACTTGTCGGGGAAGGGACGGCTTCTGCTGCAGCAGGACTGGAGGGACGAGGCGGGGCTGCCCACGGCCTGGGGCAGAGGCGAGCCCCGAGACGCCAGGCGCAGCACTGCCCCGAGCACGGACGGCGGGTCAGTGCCCGATCCTGAGGGATGAGGAGCGCCACCGAAGCTCCCTCGCACAAGGACGCGGAGCCCCATGACCCGCAAGGTCCAAGGCGGCAACACTGCTGTCCACAGGCTGCAGAGCGCGAGAAAGCCATCGACCGTGCTCCGGGAGGAGGCTGCGGCGGGTCAAAGGCTCCAGAGTGAGAAGGGCCCGAGGAGCATGGCCTAACCCCCACAGCCCGTTACGGCCAGGCCCACCTCCCCGGAGACCCGGGCTGGCGTGCCCACCGCAGGCACCGAGGGCTGGGACCGCATCTGGACACGGGGCGCTGAGTCGTGGTGCTGCAGCAAGCCGAGCCCCAACCCACACCCAGCATCCTCCTGAGGGGGAGACACAGACGTACACACAGGGAGAAGGCCACGGGGCGGCAGAGGCCAAGACCAGAGTAACGCGAGCACAGCCACGGACGTGAAGGACGATGGGGAGCCGCCAGAGGCCGCAGAGGCCCGACCCGGCCTCCCCCCGAAGCTGCCCTGCCCACACCCTGACCCCGGACTTCCGGCCCCCAGGACAATGTCTGTTGTCTTCAGCTGCCCAGGACCTGCCAGGGGTGCCCGGGACACGCACAGGGCGGCGGTCCTAGCCAGCTCGGCGCCGGGGGCCCACGGCCCTGCTGGGGGGCGGGTCAGTGCCCCCTGGACCAGAGCTGAACACCAACCAGCACGTGGTTCTCACTGAGCAGGGTGTGCAGGTGCGGAGACACCTCTTGGAAGAGAAACCCCAACGGACACAACAGCCATCCCGAGGGAGGACGTCCTCTCCAGGAAGGACTAGTGGGCGGCCACGGCGGCTCGGCAGCCCCCCGCGGTGAGACACGTCCCCGCTGGGCGCAACACCAGCTTCGCACTTCCAAGTGTTCTAACTACTCGCGAAGAACCATGTGTTGTGACTCTTCCTTCTGGGAGGATTTCCAAAAGGCAAAGAGAACATTCATTCATTCATTCAAAAATAAAAGAACAAAATTCTCTCTGGTCACGTCCACGGGACTGAAATCTGAGCTGCACGTGGTTCTTGGTGATATCTTCTTCTGCCCCGTGGAGTCTTCTTCCCCCGTCCGTGGTCCTTCCAGGTCGTCCTGACTCCGCTGGGAGAGGCACCGGGATTCCTGCGGGACGGGGCAACAGCGAGGCCGCCCGGCTTCCCACTGTCCACGCCAGCTCCGCCCGTCTTCCCCGGGGCGGCAGAGCAGGGCTGCAGGCTGGCCGGTCTCACTGAGCGGGGTCGGGCTTCACGAGTTCCCCTTTCCTGGCCACATGGAAGAGGGCGGCTCTTCACGACTCATGGACGAGCCTGAAGCTCGAGGCCGAGGTGGGGAGGGGCTCTCTGGGCTCCGAGGATGACGGGGCTTCATCCTCTGACGGCAATCGCAGACGCCCCATCTTTTTGGGGGCCCCAGGTGAATCCCTCCCTGAACAGCTCGCTTCTGAGGCCAGAGGGTAAGTGTGGCTGCTCGTCGGGTCAGACCCACGCGGTGCTGGCCAGGGGCCCGGCCACCACTGTGCCAGGACTGTGGGCTGGCTGTCACCTCCCGGGGTTGGCAGACACCCAGGGCCCATAGAAAGGACACCGGCGACGTAAAATGGAGAAGAAAACCCTGGGTCGGTTGCTCTAACTGGTATTTACAAATCTGAACTGACAATATCTTGAGTATTTTTAATGATCATCTCTTCACCAAAGCCGAGAGCTGTCCAAGGTCCAGAAGCACCGTTCCTTAAACGGGATGAGAGGACGGAGCGGGAGCGGCCAGGAGAAGCGCCCTCCCTGCGTGCTGCAGCAGGATCGGGGCTGGGCTGGGGCGGGGGGGGCCTCCAGCGGCACTCCTGGGGGAGCGTCCCCTCCACAACCTGGAAACAGGGAATCCACTTTGGGATGTGCTGTAGACGAGTTCTAATTAAAGCCTATAACAAAAGGGTGCATCAGTACGCTTTCACTCTTACTTCTACGTTGCCCCTGAAATGACTGGGAACATACAGTCTACGTGAAGGCCCCGCACACAGAGCACAGGCTGGGGGCCCTCCCGAGGCTGAGCCAGAGGTGGGGGGCACGGAGCTCTGCCCTGACTGTGCGGCCCCCGCACACGCAGCCAGCGGACTTGGCTTTCCAGCGCTGACCTTGGGGTGTGAACGACAAAGGACAGCCGTGCGCCTCCGCGATTCTAACTCGTGACCTGAGCTCTGGGGAGGCGTTGTGCGGCTTACACATGAGTGAGGGGCAGATGACATGTCCCCCAGATCCCAGAACGTGCCCAGCACGCCGACATCCCACAGCCTGAAGCTTAAAACGGAAAAGATCGAAACAAATCTACAAATTTGCTCCAATCAGAACCAAGTGACGACAAGCTTCCCGTGTCCTTCCCCAGGCGCCACCTGCTTGACGCTCACGAGCCCGCGATCACCTCGCGGCGTCGTTAACGTGAAATGCGTATTTGTTCACGATCAGAGTCTCTGCCAGGCTTCCAGAAGCTTGTCTAACCGAGACTTCTCACGGAACCCTTGGTTTGGATGACCAGGCTCACAGTTAGGGGTGCCCACTCACCCGCGGCCGGTGTCCCCGAGTACGTCACGCCTGTGGGCTCTGGGGGGAGGGGCCTTCATTTTACTCTTGTCCGGTAACCGCCGGCACTGAGACCGCCCCGGCTGAGACCGGTGCCTCTACGTGGAGGACCAGCGTCCCCACTCTCAGGGCGAGACCACGGGGGTCCGCAGCGCTCACCACCTCTCCGCTTCCTGCCACGTGAGCACACGGCGAGAAGGTGATGCTCTGCAGCCCGGAAGAGCTCTTGCCGAAACGGCCGTGCTGGCCCCGAGCTCAGATAAAATCATATAAAAATAATAAACGTCTGCTGCTGAAGCCCCCGGTCTGCGGTCTGCGGGACGGCCCCCGGAGCAGACGGCCTCTGCCCGCAGTCGAGTAAACGCTGGTCAGCATCTCTTTTGCCAAAAGCACATAACGTGTTAGGCGCTCTGAACATGCCCATTTCCTAGAAAGACAACCTAAAACTCTTGCACCCGTCACCGGAACGCTACCACGAGCAGGGAGCTTAGGAGAATGCAGAAGACACAGACGGTGCAAGGACCCTCCGGCCCTGCCATTCCGGCCCCCGTGCCACGCGCCTGCTGCCCAGACCAGCCCTGCTCCGGGATCCTCGGTGGACACGCCCATGGTCTGCATGGTGAGAGGTGGTGGAGGAGAGCCGTGGCGGGTGGCCTCCCCTCTCCCAGGAGCAGCCCGTTGCAACCAGGGCTGGGTGGCGACCCCTGGAGCGGACGCAAGGGGTATGGGACCCTGGAGCAAGCGGGCCGGCCCTGCAGGGCTCCTGGCGGCTCTGGCAGGGCCGGGAGGAGGCAGGCGCTCTTCTCTGTGGAGTGATGACCCGGAGCCCCTGTACTTTCCCCTAACGGTGATGTGCCCACACCCTAACCCCTGGGATCTGCGGCTGAAATCTTACTCAGGAAAGCAGCCTTTGCAGATGTAATTAGTTATGCACCTGGAGAGGAGATTACCCCAGATTATCTGAGGACAAGGGTCCTTGTAAGAGACACACAGGGACACACATCGGGGAGGTCCCGGAGGAGGAAGGCTCGAGCGGGAAGGAGGCCGCCACGAGCCCTGGTTACCGGGAGCCGAAGGAGCTGGAAAGGTAGGAGGGACCTTCCCCGAAAACCTCCACGGGGATCGAGGCTTTGGACGCTCTGACCTTGGACTTCTGGCTCCAGGACCCACTGTGTACGTTTCTGCTCGAGCCACCAGCTGGGTATCTGTCATGTGGCCGAGGGACACCTGCACACCTGGGCTCGTGGTCCCGTGAGCAGCGCACTGGGATACAGTCCCGGCACTCACCGCAGACCAAACCCCAAACTCCTCCAATTGGACACGTGACGTTTGAGGACGTGTGTGAACCAAAAAGAAAACCCGCAAGAACTAACGTCGCAGAGGAAACCCTAACAGGGGAAAAAGGAGGGAAGGACAGGGGCCTGCTTTATGTGCGTGTGACCCGCACGGACCATCAGGACGGGGGCTCACCCTCTCCCGGGGCAGGGGGCTCACTCACTTCCCCATATCGGGATGTCTCTGCTTTCTGCCCTCATCAGGACGGGGGCTCACCCTCTCCCGGGGCAGGGGGCTCACTCACTTCCCCATATCGGGATGTCTCTGCCCTCTGCCCTCATCAGGACGGGGGCTCACCCTCTCCCGGGGCAGGGGGCTCACTCACTTCCCCATATCGGGATGTCTCTGCTCTCTGCCCTCATCAGGACGGGGGCTCACCCTCTCCCGGGGCAGGGGGCTCACTCACTTCCCCATATCGGGATGTCTCTGCTCTCTGCCTTCATCACGATGGACGACATGGTCAGGGTGACGGCGATGGCATCAAAGTAGGAGGAGTGTGGAGCCAGGGTGAGGATGGCGGCCTCCGATGGAGAGGCCTGCTGCCCCTTCGTGACCACCCAGTGGAAGCCGCCGAAAAACCACATGGTCCGCATGATGGCCTTGAGCAGGAAGTCCACGACCCTGCAAGAGACGGCGTAAGGTCACACTGGGCCAGAGCGGGGCTGCCACGTGTGCCACGGACGCTGGAAGCTCGGCTCCAACCTCTGCCGGCTCCTCCGGGGCATGCTGCAGGCCCGGCCAGCCCAACAGCGGCTACTGTGCCATCCAGAGAGGACAAGGGAGAGACGCTGGGCTTCCCTCCCCTCTACTAGATGGGGAGCAGAATGCCTTTTTATTAATTTATATCCAAGAAAACAGAAGTGCTGTCTCTGCTCGGTGACGTGGGAAGGTGAGTCATTAGCATAAATGAATAAAGAAACCCACTAAGCCATTTAAAACACAAAATCAGGAGTGAGGCAGGGGCTGAGCCATTCCTGTCCCCTGCCCTCAGGCTCCTGAGGTCCCTGGAATCGATGCCACGGTATTCCAGCCTCTTCTGGGTGAAGCTAGAGGGATGATAAATGTGGAAAATGAAACAAGCAGTCCAGATTAACTGTATGGCCTCCTATTTGTTTTTTAACCATAGGAGAAGACAGACCTTTAAATCCGCACGTCACCTGTGGTCAGCGGTGGCTAGATGAAGACCGCGTCACTGAGCGTGCTTGGAGCAGGCCCGCAGCCTGTGGCACGTGGTCCCAGTGGCCGGAGCCAGGACACCCTCTCATCACGTGAGCCGGCCGCGGGGAAGCACCCAGATGACACCGCCGGCCGCCGGTCAGGTGTTGCAAGAAGGCTCCGGTTTTTACACTCCTTTGTGGTTTGAAAGTAACTCAGAGTAAAGGTCTTCGTGAACTTGCGCCATTCCTCCTTTCGTTGAAAACCCCAGGCTTTTCTTCTAAGTCTCAACGACACTGACTTACATCAGCAAAAATCCTCCCCGATAGAACACGATCTACTCAAACGTACACAACCGTGCTCAGCACGGATGACCCGCCTCCCAACCACGTCCGAGAGATCCCCCGGGACCAGCCCGTGGACGCGGAAGCCTGCAGCTCCGAAGCCCACTTCCTCCCGACTTGCGGGCCCCAGGTTGAGCCCTTGTCACCCTGCTCTCCTTCAAGGGGCTCCGTGTTGGCTGCTGTTTTCCCGGACCCAGCGCAGGGCAGTGCGCGGGGTTCCTGAAAAATACTGCTACTCAGAGACCTGGAGGGCGGTGTACGGCTCGCGCACACACACACACACACACGCGCGTGCCCCCCCGACACAGATATGTACACACGGCTGCACACAAACACCCTTGCACACATGCAAAGCTCACACCCGTGCATGCATGTACACACGCACCCACAGGTGCACATGCCCAATACATGCAGAGACACTCCCGTGTGCACACACGCTCATGCTTACACACACGTGCACACGTGTACACAGGCCTGCACACGCGCACACACGACACACACACGTGAACACAGCGCTGTGCAGTCTCCAGGCACACAGACACCCACAGCTCACATGGAACCCGCCATGTCTACGTCTTGCCACGAGGGCCGCCTCTCGGGCACACGCTATGGGCACACGTGGTGCCTGGGAAGCAGGGCTGTGGGCGCCAGTCAGTGCCGGCCCGTATCATTCCCGGAGCCTGCACTTTGGAAACACGGAAGCCCCAGGGGGGTGCGGAGGGAGCCCGGCCCAGGAGGGAGCCGAAGAGACGGGAATGAAGACCGAGAGGGCCACCCTCCCTCTGACGCCCCAGACTTAGTCAAACCCCTTGTGCCTGGTCACACATTCTCCAGCTGCAGACCCTGAACCTAGCAAAACTGAAATATCTTGGCTGATTATGTATTTGATAGTAAATTCATATTTTAGGGTTAAAACATTTAATAAAATCCTCACAGTAGAGCATGCTCTTTAAAGAGAATTAAGAAATCCAAACAGGCAGAACAAGTGCTGGATAGCCAGTGATGACCCCGAGCCCCCCAGTGACCACAGCCGGCAGGACGACAGGCAGCCCTCCCTCCCCCTGCACTCACTCCCTCCCACCCCCCCCTATACTCTCTTCCCCCCCCCCCTGCACTCATTCCCTCCTCCCCTCCCCCCTGCACTCACTCCCTCTCGTCCCCCTCCACTCCCTCCCCCTCCCCCCCG
>PITA01014304.1:0-27415 GCA_004023965.1 Spilogale gracilis
ACACACACACACACACACACACACACACACACACACACACACCCTTACTTAGCCCTGAGAACTACTCCACGGTGGGCTGCATCGCATGCTCCTATGTCCTTCCTTGGTGTCTTTCACATACAGATGACTAGAGACATAGGAAGAGGAAGAATCTGGTTTATCATATGTTCACCAAGTATTTTTCTTGGGAACAACCAAGACTTTCTCAGGGCCAAGAAGGTGAGGAGCTATTTTCCATTTCATCCAATGGCTTCAACTGACTTTGCCTTTCGTTTTTTTCCCTTCTCCCGCTGTGACTCCCTGTCCTCTCATCTGCTAAGCAGGGTTGAGATGCGAGCTGCCCAGGACGGCCAGAACTATGTGTAAAGTGAGAGTAAACAGGCTCCAAGAGAGCCTACTGGGGCTCCCAGAAGCAATGCAAATAAGCTTCTTCACACAGACTTCACAGACTCTTCTGACTCCTCTCTGTTCTTCCTGGTTTCTCTTTGGCTTGTGGCTGAGCCTTGGATGGACGAAGCTAGCTGTGAGATGCGCCAGCCTTCCACTCAGCACGAAGACATACCGGTGTTCTCAGACAAGAGTTCCCGAAAAGTGAGAACAAGCTCTCCCACTCCTGTCACAACCCCCTTCTTCCCAGCACAGCCAGATTTGGCTTCAGAGAAGTGAAATCTTCCAACCCACCCCTTAAGAGCTCACGCCGTTACCCAGACCTTCATGTCTGGTGTGAGGCTCAAAATGCAGCTGATTCCCAATGAATACTTTCTAAATGACCACATGAGTGCAAGAATAAGTGAAAACAGCAGGTTACTGCATCCCGCGCACTGACGTTGAGATCTGGGGACCAAAGTCATGGCCCAGACCAGTTGCCAGGCTCGCGAGAAACCCAACCCCATGCACGTTGGTCAACCCATATGAAAAGATTCGCTGTGGACACCTACCCACGTACGTGATTTATGGCGCGCACATGCCCCTGAGCCCAGCTCGGTCAATGCCAAGTACGTGGTTCTGAAAATACACACACCCCCATGGACACTACAGATGAACTCCTGTAGGGCCAGGGGTCATGAGACAAGTGATACAGCAAGTGATAGGAGTCATTCAAGGGCAGAAGGAGTTCCGGGGCTTATTTAAAATTTTGATATTTTGTATCACATATTTTTACATTAATTTTTATATTATTAAAATATTATTTATCTTGGCTTATGACTTTTTTTTTGCATCCCCTTCAGTTTTGCACCTGAGGCTAGTGCCTCAGTTGCCTCACCCTGGCCCAGGGCATTGACACACTTTCTGCCTGCACACCTTCAGGAGAGCTACGCAGACACACACAATCGCTGCACAAACATCATTTTACCACTAGGGGTCACCCCAGCTCTTTCATCTTGAGCCGGGGTTTGACTCCCCGGCACCCGCCTCTATGTCTTCCCTAGGAAGAAAACGTCCAATTCACTGAGTGTCCTCAAGACTTCCTTTTACTTCCTTCCACCTGGGACATTTACATTTTCTAAAGGAGCCAGGAGAAGAGGGTGTTAACCCCAATAGTGGTGTCCTATAATGGTGGAATTTGAGACACAGATGAAGAAGATGGGTTTTCCTGATGCCTCCGATCCAAGAGTGGAGGTTGACTAGAAATGGGTAGGGGATGGCCCAAGGGGACGGTTGTTCCCTCATCCTTCCTTTGGTACAAGAGTCCCACTGTTTGAGAAAGAATGAGACTCTGTGGGAGGAGGAGGGGGATTTATCCATTCCTTCAAGTTTTTATTTTAACAGATGCTTCTTGAGCACCAGAGATTGCAGGCACCAGAGATTCAACAAAGTCCACTGGACCCTGACGAGCTGCCACTCTAGGGGGAGACAGACAATGAGTAAATAAACAAATTGTGGAGAAGTAGTGACAGGCTATGAAGAAAAATAACAGAGTAAGAGCTCAGAGAGTGGCCATGAGGAGGTCATTTTAGATGGTTGGTCAGGGTGGGTCTCTTGGAGGAGGTGTCGCTAAAGTAGAAGAGGGAAGGAACAGTGTCCCAGACAGAGGGAATGGCAAGTGCAAAGGCCCTGAGATACGTGGTACAAATTGAACTAGTCTTCCCCTCCCATCCTGTGAGGACCCCAGGGAAGAAACAGAGTGGCCAGTCCAGATCTATAGCTAGATCTGAGGGAGGACTTCCCAATAGTCAGCAAGTGGACATCTTCCCCACAGGGAAAGCTATCTGGTAGTCTCCATGGCAGTCATAGGCCAGACCCAGAATATCTGACACAGACCCTGGGTGGATGAATGGATGGATGACTCCTCTGACAGGTGCTACTCCCTGTTCTCAGGGTCAAATGCAAACTCCTGTCCATAGCCCACAAGTTCCCACTGGATCTGGTCCCTCCTGACTTCCCTGTTATTTATCTCTCAGCAACCTCCCCTCCCCTCACTCCTCTCCAGACACACCAGCCTCCTTGCAGCTCCTTAAAAATACCAAAATGTTCTCACCTCAGGGCCTTTGCACTTGTTATTCCCTCTGCCTTGAATGCTCTTCTCCTGGGCTTGGAAGCCATCCTCTCTGACCTCCTTCGGGGTCATCTCAAATACCACCTCCTTAGAGACACCATCTCTGACCGCCTGTTAAGACTGTCGCCCACACCACCACTATCCCTCTTCAATTCCCTGGTTTTTATTCTTTATGCCACTTGCATTGTATCATATATTCATTTTGTTGTCGACACTGTATTACATATTTTTTTAGGGGTCTTGCCCATCTCTCCCTCCAGAAGATCAGCTCCAGGAGGGCAGGGGCTTGATAACTTGATTCATGGCTGTCTCCCCAGTGCTTAATCACATCTGTTGCTCGAATGGACAAATGAAGGATTTCTAGCAAGGACCCCTGGTGGAGCCTGGGACCCATCAGGGACTGAGAAGGGGACTCTGGGATGAGATGAGGGGACAGAGCATTCACTCTCAGAGCCTTTCCTCTGGGGCGCCAGACTGCGTGAGCAGCAAGGGGCTGAGGCCAGTTTATGATGCTGTAGTGCCCGTGGTGGCCGCCTGGAGGCACTGCAGCTAGTTGCAGGACCCCACCTGCCCCAACCGAGGACCTCAGTTTAGCCCCGCCCCGTACGCCGTTTAGCCCCGCCTTCCTGGTCCAGTTTAGTTCCGCCCCCAAGCAACTCCCTCCCCATCCCGCGGTCGGTAAACTGCCCCCTGACGGCACCTTTCACTGACTAGCCAATCTTGGCTACAGGTCAAGAAATCTAGAGTTCCCCAGGGGCTAGCAGGGATGGACGAGAATCCCGAGGTGGTGATTCCCAAGGTCCTTGGAAACCAAATTCACCTTCACTCCTGGTTCATTTTTTGCCACCATTCTCTCAACCTTCTTCCTCTTTTGGTCTCTCCTCTCTGGCTGACATCTCAATTGAGCACCTACTGTGTGCGGCCTAATGCCAGGCACTGATTCCAATTCCCATTCCAGCCGGGATGTGGGTCCTGAGACGGGAAACCAAGAAGTGAAGGATGGAACCCCACAATCTCTCCCTATGGCCTGGAGATACTATTTAGAGTCTGCCGTCCAGCCCTCCCATCGCTCCCCTGGGGTGGGCATAAGCGTCTGATTCCTTTCTTCTCTTGACCAGGAAAGAGAAGGTGCCAGGGCTGTTTGCCTCTGAGCTTGTACATTAACACTCTTCTAGTTCCTACACAGGCACTGTCCACACTCATGGAGTGGATTATTTAACAAGAAGGTAAATGTGTGGGCTCAGGAACCAGATTGCCTTTGTTCAATCCTAGGTCTGCCACTCCTGAGCTGTCTCCGCTTGACAAGTGCCTTAACTTTTCTGTGCCTTCATTTCTTCATCTGCAAAAGGAAGGTAACAGTAACACCCACCAATAGGTGCCAGGAGGGGTAAATGCCTTCTTTCATGTTGTGTGCTCGAAACAGCACCCAGCACATAATGAGCACTTAATAAATGTTAGCTGTATTACAATTATTATTTTAGATTCCAGCTTCCCTCTGAGCTCCTACAGATCTGAGAATTTGAGGGGGCTCCTGCCTCCAAGATGGAGGAGGAAAGAGGTTTCCCAACAGCTGAAGAAAACTGGGACATCCCCTCCCATTTTGCAAGCCCCCCAAGTCTGCCCAAGAGATGGGGGTACTCTGAGGAGGAAGACTTGTTTCTGTGAAAGCATGAATGGGGCGTACAAGGCACCAACACACACACACACACAAATGCACGATGTACCCGTCTGCACACACAGCTCCTGCTCTTCCCCCTCCCTTTCAGAGAGATTTACAGAATAGCACCCGGTCACCCCAAACTCTCACACAGCCACACACCTGGTCACACATTTTGTACAACACCCGGGCAGATGGACAGAATCGTGGGGACACACACCTGTATACACAGATCTTCACACACGGCTTCAGTTGCCCAAATACGGCCAGGATTAACACAATCCTCACTCGCAGTCACACCACCAGTCACACAGACACACAACTCCAGGTGGCAGGCTCACAAGCCTCCACCTGTCACATCACCCCTCCAGCCACAGCCTCCCACCGTCACATACAGACTCTTCCTCACCTACAAACACCCTCTCCCATCACACCCCAACTCATGCACAGCCGAATACACAAACTCTCAGTCACACCCAGCCGTGACACGACACACACATTTACCCAGCACCCCTCCAGCACCTCACACACGTCCCCATCAGTCACTCACACGTGAGTCCCGCCCCCTTCCCCACACCAGGGGTGCAGGTGAGGGGGGGGCTGCAAAATTTGGGCATCTCCTGCCAAAATGGGGGGAGAGTGAAGGGTAAGCAACACCCCAAGGCTCCCTGAAGTTGCCCCCGCAACCCAACTCAGCTTCAGTGAGATGGCGGGTATGGGCTCCGGGTCACCGAGAGGTTGAGAACCCCAAAGCTGGGGTCAGACTGTCCCCCAAACCATCTCAGCTCGGGGCTGGATGTGAAGCCCCCCTTCCTTTCCCAAAAGCCAGGGTGGATATCCCAGCCCCTCCCCCGCTGCGACCCCCGCCCCTCTCAGCCCCGGGGTGCTTATGGAGCTCCAAACCGCCTTTCTGTCCGGACCCTTTAAGACCCTC
Source organism: Spilogale gracilis (assembly GCA_004023965.1). Lineage (NCBI taxonomy): Eukaryota > Metazoa > Chordata > Mammalia > Carnivora > Mephitidae > Spilogale > Spilogale gracilis. Next base: position 5,089 of record PITA01014304.1, read on the forward strand.
TCCCTTCCTGGAGCCCCTCGCGCCTGCACCTGCCCGCCGGGCCCCTACCTGTCCGGCGAGGCCTGAACACAGCAGCAGCAGCAGCAGCAGCAGCAGCGGCAGGACCGTGAGCGGCCACATGACGCGACCCCCGCCCGGCGTCCCGTCCCCCGCCCGCCCTAGCGGAGCCTGGGCGCGGGGACCGCCACCTTGCGCGACCCCGCCCGGCCGGCCGGGGCGACCCTTACCGCCGCCTCCCCCGCCTCGCCGGCGGCTGGGATTCCGCCCCACCCCCGCCCCCCTCGCGCGCTCCCAGTCTTTGTTGCGGGCTCCGCCCCCCGCCCCGCCCCCAGCTCATCTGCGGGCGCGGACCCAGCCTGGGTCTGGGGGCGGGGAAGGGGGAGGAGCTGGCACTGGGGAGGAGAGCTGGGGACTAGACCCGGCAATCCCCCCTAGGCCCTATGGGGGCGGGTCACGGAGATGGGGGAGGGGTTCCGTCACGTGTTTGTAAATTCCACCCTCCCAGGACCTTTCTCACATTGAAAATGGGGGTGGGATGGGGGCCAAGGGGCAGGGGGAGTAGGAGGAAGACCTGGTAACGAAGAGAAATTGAGAGGCCCCCCTCCTAAAACAACTCAAAAATCAACAGAGAAACTGAGGCAGAGCTTGTGAAATGGGACGTTGAGGGAAGGGGGTCACTGCTGGGAGAAAGGGGTGGGACAGAGGTGGAACGCGGAGTGAGAGACCAGTGATGGATGGGGATGGCCAGCTGGGTGGGCCTGGCTCCCAAAGGGGATACCTTGTTTTCTCTCTCTCTCTCCTACCCCATTCTCCAGGCCCCACTTACTCACAGTCGACACTCCTCTGCCACACCTGTGACAATTTCTCGCTCCCCTTTCGACACCCAAGACCGGAGAGCAGAAATGAGAATGTGCGTCTCCCTCCTCTCCGCAGTGGTCTTCCCTGCCCATAAGCCCTCAGTGGCTTTTTTGGTGGGAAGAGCAAGCAAGTCAGGTTACAGAGGGGTCGAGACCTGGGCAGATGACAGATTGTGGGGAGTTTTGTCCACGCAAAAAAAGAGCTTGTCCAATAGAATTGGTTTTGACCCTGGTTCTGTCACTTCTTGGCCATGCAACCTCAGGCAAAGAGCTTTCCTTCTGTCAGGAGACCTATTTCCTCATAGGGGTGTCGGGAGACATTTGCCACTCTTGAGCAGCTAGAGCGCCCAACCAGCACTCAACTTCCGGAGAGCATGACCACAATGAGGCATGGAGCTGAGGAGGCTTGCCATGGGATGCGGGACACAGAACAGAATCTGAGCCAGGGAAGGCATCTCATCCATCCCTCTGCCTCCTCTCCCCAAAAGGAAGATGGTCCTTTGCCGACTCCTCAGACCCAGCCTGCAGTAGGTGTGGAGTAGGAAGGGAACTTATGTTGGTTGGTATGAACCGGAAGCTTTTGACCAAGTGTGGGCTGCGGTCAACACCCAACTCTCACCATGTCTGTTTATCACAGAATGCCACCCTTGTTAGAGCTGTGTTTCAGGACCATGAACAATACCCTCTGAGCCCTGAGATGGTCATTGTCCTGGTCAAACATGGCCTGTGTTATGTGGTTGACATTGGTCAATGTGCGCTTAGGTCCATTCCCCATCCTTCCCCAGCTCTGCTCTGTTTCAGGAGTGGGGCTCCTGCAAACTACATTTCCCAGGCTCCCTTGCATCTGGCTAGACTCAGCCAATGGGAAACTGGAGGAGAGGTTGAGGTGGAGGATAGGGAGAAGATAGCTGGAGTGTTTCTCCCTCTCTCTCCATTTTGGGTAACTATGGCAGTGGCAGTTGTGTCTCCCCTGTGGTCTCAGCCCCCCTGGGATGGGAGTCCCCACTGTGCTTCAGCTCCTGCCAACAGGTGGCAGGTTCTGGACTCTGGTAACTACTTCCTTCCTTCAGCTTCATCAGCTCTTGGGAAAATGGTGGCCAGCTACTTATTCTAGAGTCAATTCACCTCCTCCCATTTATTTATCTATTTATTTTTAAGAGTTTACTTATTTACTTGACAGAGGGAGAGCAAAGCAGGGGGAGTGGTAGGCAGAGGGAGAGGGAGAAGCAGACTCCTTGCTGAGCAGAGAGCTGTAGGCAGGACTCGATCCCAGGACCCCAAGATCATGACCTGAGCCAAAGGCAGATGCTTAACCAACTGAGCCACCCGGGCACCCTCTCCCATTTATTCTTAAAGCTTAACTAACATCTCTGTGACTAAATACCCATTCATCTCTACAGCTAAATCCCTGGTGTGAGCTTTGTTTTCCTGACTGGACCCTGGCCAGTACATTCTATGCTGTGGTCATGACCACAGCTATGGTCAGTAATAATTTGTGTCCTGATCATGTTGTGGCCAGTGTCCTATGGACCTGGGATCTGTGTGTCATCAGCATCCTGGTTCTACTGGGATCAGGAGACTAGTCAGTATTGTGGTCTTCACGGGTCATTCCTGGTTGTATTGTGGTCAGTGTGATGGTCAGTTTCCTGGCTGTGATGTGCTCAGAGCCATAATCATTGTCCTGTCATGCTGTGGTCATTGTTCTGGCCACACTGGATGGTGACCTGGCCATGCTATGGTCAAAATTATGGTCAGGTCACACCAGGATCAGGGTCATACCCAGTGTCCTGGTTGTGCTATTGTCAGCCTCAAAGTCAGCGCCATCACCAGCGCTGTGATGGGCACAGGTCTCCCTTCCCCTGTGGTTAGTGTAGTGGTCAGAATTGTGGACCATCACTGAAGAGAGATCAGCTTCTCAAGGACCTCGTGCAGTGAAACTGATGGACCAGGTGACTCAGGGGCTGGCACTGAGCAGTCTGCTCTCCACAATGTGTAGAGGCAGGATAGAGGATCACTGGGTCCCTGCCAACTCCCACCAGCTCACCATTGGCTTTTCCTAATTGGTGCTTGAGAAACTATCAGCTTTACTCTCCTATGACCCCTTCCTGGGTCTAGCCAGAAGAAGACACATCCAGGCCTCTGTTTTCCCATACCCTGAACCGGGTCGGCACAGAGATGGCCAAAGGGAGTTTAATGAGTGAATGAATCTCTGCCACACTTGTCTACTCATGCCATTGCTCTTGTGGGCCCCTCTATGCATGAGTCAAAGGTCCTTTGGTAGCAAATGGCAGAAAGGCAACTAGAACTGTCTTAACAAAAAGGAATATCAGCTCACATAACTGAAACAAAAAGTTCAGGGGTAACTGAATTCAGGCATGGCTAGATCCAGAGGTCCTATTATATCATCAGGATTCTGTCTTTCTCCATTTCTTATCTCCAAAGCATTATACTGGGTTCTTTGTTACGCATCTTTCCTTTCTTGTCAAATCCACATAGGCAACGGAGGGTCAGTCCTGCCAGGGACCCTTGGTCTCGAGAAAGCGTAGAACCTACTCCTTCTCGTGTCCCACCTGAGGTCAAGGGAGGTGGGTGCTAATTCCCTAGGTCCTTCATGTCATTGTCCTACGTGTCCTACATGTGGGTGCCCCGGGGGCACCCACTCCTCAGGATAAGGCCTGGCCTGGCCAGTTTGGGAGCTGAGATAGCCCTGAGGTGAGAAGAGTGTGCACAGGAATGTGTCAGGGCCAAGGAAATGTGGGCAAAGCACTGACCGCATCTGCTTTTGTCCTATTTTTTTAATGGAGACATTGAGGTTCAGAGAGCTTAAGACACTGACTGAAGGCTACAGAGAGGATGTACAGCAGAGCTAAGACCATAATTTGGTTCATGTCTGACTCTGGACACGAGGCTCTTTATGCTGTGTTTGCAGGGGAATACCTGGGCCAGACCCCACGGTGTTCACACGGCATGGAGAAGGCCAAGCCCCACCCAGGTGAGCTGAGCATCACCTCTGCTCCTTCCAAGCCCACACATCTCCACAGGGATCATTCCAGAGTGGTCCAGGTCCGGGGCTCCAACCCTACTCCTCCAAGTGCTCCCACAGAATGGGAGTCAGCCCTCCTTCCATGTCCCAGAAGGTTCCCGAGCTCAGGCTCAACCCTGGGGGTTCCCTGCAGACTCTCTCCATTGTTCAGTCCCATTCTTTCCTTCTCAGGGTCATTACTCACTGTGGCACTGCAGGCATCCCTGGGACTCCCTCCCTTCTGGGCTATACACACACACACACACACACACACACACACACACACACACCATGGACACAGTCACCTGGGGAACCGTTACAGGATACATGGTCAGGCACAAAATCACACCAGGATAAAATGGTGTTATTCAGAACCAGCACACAATAGCACAATACAACATACAGCCCAGTACACATCCCAGGCCCGAGGGCGCACAGAAATGCACACACATGATCAGATGGTAGAACATCAGAGGCGAATCAGCCATAATTACCCAAAACTAGACACCCACGAATACAGTGGGTCAAACACACACAGACCCCCCAACACAAAAGAATGACAAAGCCCACAATCTGGGCACACAGCTTGTACCCACAGATCCCCGGTGTGGACGCAGAGTGCACATATCAGCACGGCCTGAAGAGAAACACAACACAAACACGCCGTCCCGTGTGGACATCTGTAGAACAGCACATATCTCCTACACGAGCACATACACCAGCCTCTAGGATGGTCACACCGGGTGGCAGGCACTTCCTACCCTAGCACACAAAAGAGAAGCATGGTTTGCACAAGAAACACCCAGAGACCCGTGATTCAGACCCGGTCACACACTCGGATGCACCGCACAAGGCACACAGTTCTCACACACTCACAGACCCACAGGGACCCATAGACACCCTCTGACATGCAAAGCCCAGGCCAGAGCAGTGTGGGAATGAGGTTGTGGGAAGGGGGAGGTGGACAGAATGACTAAGGAGGCCTCTCTAGGGGAAAAGCGGGGAGAAGGAGGGAGGGTGGGCCTGCTTCCAGCGCATGTGGTTCCCATTACCGGCCTGGGAATTGAGGGATGAGCTGGCGGGACAAGGAGACCCAGCATCGCTTCCCAGCCCTGCCAAGCCAGGAAGGAGCGAGGCCCTAATCGAGGTTACAGGCCCGGAACTTGGCTCAGAGTCATAGCAGCTCCTACCAAGAAGGGTCGACCCTGAGCCAAACCTGGCTGGGGCTCACTTCAACCCCTGCAGCAGCCCGGAGAAGAGTTTCATAGGAGAGGAAAGTGAGGGGCCCAGAGAGGTTAAGCCATTTGCCTGAGGTCACACAGCTAGGAAGTGGTGGAGCTGCAACTGAAGTTCAGGTCTCTGGGAAGCCCTGGCTCAAGCCCCTCAGTAGACGCAAGACTCCTCCTTCACCCACAAGCAGAGACAAGGCACTCGCCCCAGGCCCACCCTGCCCTGGATTTGTGACTATGAACAAGAAAGCCTCTGCCCTCAAGTAATTCAGAGTTTGGTGCATGCACAGATGGGCAGAGCTCTCTGAGCCCTGAGCGTGTTTGGAGAGCCCTGATCTAGCCTGGGGTTAGGGCAAGTCAGGGCCAAAAGTTGAGTAAGAGATGGCAGGGCTCAGTAGGGCAGGGAGAAGAGCTGATGCAAAGGACCTGAGGCTGCGGAGTGCAAGAGGTTCGCTCTCCTGTTGCGGGATGGTGACAAGTGAGGTCAGAGCTGCCCGACAGAAAGACTTGGCACCAGACAGGGAGCGCCGGAAGCTTGGAAGACTGGTGAGCATTAAGCGGGACGTGGTGTAGTTTGGGCAACTGCCATGAAGACTGTACATGAACATATGTCTTCCCCATAACCCTGAATTTCCTTTCGTCTATACTCATACACCCCAGAGACATGCATCCACGTGCACAAAGACACATGCCAGGATGTGTGAACGGAACAAAATGGAAAGCACCTAAAATTTCATGAGCACAACAGATAGCTATGCTGAGGTAAGCATTTAAAAAGACAGGACGAAATACCCGCATCTCCCGCCTCCGGCTGAGCTAGCAATACAAGTTGCAAAAGAACAGGTTAATATTGTACCAGTCAGAGATAGTTTAAGAACTTGCCAAACTATGAACATCGCCCATGGATACAGGCCCCCTGGATGCAGTAAACACGGAGAAATACTCTGAGGACAGAAGTTCCCACGTTCAAGGGGAAGAGAGAAACCGGGAATCATGCTTAATGGGTATGGAGTTTCAGTTCGGGAAAATGACACAGTCCCAGAGGTGGACGGTGGTCATGGTTGCACAGCAATATGAACAAAGCAAGGCCATCAAACGAGACACTTAAAAACGGCTACATGGCAAATTTTATGTGAGGTTTATTTTACTGCAATTTGAAAGAAATTTTAAGTTTGTACTCATTTAACCGTAGTGGGGAAAGGAAAGGCAAACTATGGCAGAAATGTATACAGGGGCATCAAATGTATGCACGATGCTTTGCTTTTTAGGCAGGGTGGTGGGCACGTGTTTATTAAAAGTTCTGGCTACATGTATTTTTTTCTTTTTCTTTTTTTTTTTTTGAGAGAGTGCGTGTGCATGTGCATACACACACACACACACACACACACACACACACAAGTAGGGGGACCAAGGGAGATGGATAGAGAAAATCTTAAGCAGGCTCCACGCCCAGTGTGAAGCCCAAGATGGGGCTCGATCTCATGACCCTGAGATCATGACCTTAGCTGAAATCAAGAGTTGGACACTTAACCAACTGAGCCACCCAGGTGACCCCGCACTACATGTATTTTTTATAATGACACTTCTTTTTTTTTAAGATTTTATTTATTTGACAGAGAGAAACACAGCAAGAGAGGGAACACAAGCAGGGGAAGTGAGAGGGAGAAGCAGGCTTCCCGCCGAGCAGGGAGCCCGATGCGGGACTCGATCCCGGGTCTCCAGGATCATGACCTGAGCCGAAGGCAGTTGCTTAACCAACTGAGCCACCCAGGCGCCCCAATATAATGACACTTCTTTAGCATTTACCACATGATAGGCATTATTCTAAGTGACCTATTTTAAGTAATTTAACCCTCACACAACTCCATGCTTGGGTTCTATTATTCACGGTAGAGCCCATGGCTCATAACTGTGAGGGTCACACTTGCCCCAGTGGAAGAGCTGGTATTGGACCAGATGGTTTGGTTCTAGCCAGGAGACCACACTGCCTCCATACACCTTCCATACTTCATTCATCAGCTTTGTAACATGAAAAATATATCCAAGAAGAGGTGGTGTCTTGGAGGAGGTGTGGGAAGGACATGAGGCATTTCTGGGGTGCTGGAAACAAGTCTGTATCTTCTTTAAGGTATATAGACATTTGTCAAAACTCATGAAGCGGAATACTTACTATCCGTGCAAACAGTTGTTTAAAAAGAAATATACTCGACCCAGCAATTCCCAATTCTGAGTATAGGTCCAAAAGTATTGAAAGCAGGGTCTACAAGAACTATTTGCACACCTGTGTTCACAGCAGCATTTTTCACAGTAGCCAAGAGTTGGAAGCCACTTGGGTGTCTATGGACAGGTGAATGGATAAACCAGATGTGGGGTACAGGCTAGACCGAAATAGCATTCAGCCCTAAAAGGGAGAGGAACTCTGACATATACCACAAATGCATGGCTCTGGAGCATATCACACTCAGTGAAACAAGCCAATCATAAAAGAAAAATACTGTGGGACACCTGGGTGGCTCAGTTGGTTAAGCAACTGCCTTCGGCTCAGGTCATGATCCTGGAGACCCGGGATTGAGTCCCACATCGGGCTCCCTGCTCGGTGGGAAGCCTGCTTCTCCCTCTCTCACTCCCCCTGCTTGTGTTCCCTCTCTCGCTGTGTTTCTCGCTGTCAAATAAATAAAAATCTTTAAAAAAAAAAAAGAAAGAAAGAAAAATACTGTGTAATTCTGCTTACACGAGGTCCCTAGAAGAGTGGAATTTACAGAGATAGAAAGCAGATGGTGGGTTCCAGGGGAGGGGGAATGGGGAATTGTTTACTGAAGACAGAGATACAGGTTTGCAAAATAAAAAAGTTCTAGAGAGGGGTGCCTGGGTGGTTCAGTAGTTTAAGTGTGGCACTCTTGATTTTAGCTCACGTCAGGAGCTCAGAGTCACGGAGTGGAGCCCTGTGTCAGGCTCCTCGCTCAGTGGGGAGTCTGCTTGGGATTCTCTCTCTCTCCCGCTCCCTCTGCCCCTCCCCCTGCTTTCTCTGTTGCAAATGAATAAATAAATATTTAAAAAAAAAAAAAAGTTCTAGGGCGCCCGGGTGGCTCAGAGGGTTAAAGCCTCTGCCTTTACCTCAGGTCATGATCTCAGGGTCCTGGGATTGAGGCCCGCATCAGGCTCTCTGCCTGCCTCTCTGCCTACTTGTGATCTCTCTCTCTCTGTCAAATAAATAAATAAAATCTTGAGAAAAAAAAGCAAATCTTACTTTAAAAAAAGAGTTCTAGAGATCCATTGCACAGCAATGTGAATCTACTTAACACTAAGGACGTATACACTTAAAAATGATTAAGATGGTAAATTTTGTTATATGCCTTTTTCCACAAAAATAAAATAAAAAAATTAAAAAATAAAATTAAATTAAAAAGAGATCTACCAAGTGGGGGGAAAGCCTGTATAAAGACAAGACCAGCATCAAGGAAGAGGCAGGACAGCCTCTCAAGATCAGTCTGGTCTTCTGTCTGCTCAAGGTCCCCCATCTCCCCAGTATTCCCACTGTCCCTTTAGGGTAGAGGCCCATCTGCTCAAAAGGAAACTCTGGTGTCTGAAACACTGTAGACACAGGGCATACAGCCCTTGTCTGTGTGGGGACAGGCCTTCATAAGCTTGCGTGGTCTCTACCTGCTTGTGAGCCTGTACTTTGTTGCCTTGCGTCTTGGGCCTGGCTGTGGACGAAGTCACGTGGCACCTTCCCTCTCTCTGAATGAGCCTCTCCTTCAAGGATGCCTCCTCCAGGCAGTCTCCCCTGACCACCCTGTCTCAGAGAACACCTCTTCTTGTCCTCCTCTCTGTCTTATTTTTCATCGTAGTACCATGCGACATGTCATATATGTATTTCCTTACTGCCGATCGGCCCCACTTGAGTGTTAACTCCACGAGGACAGAGATCCTTGTTCGATTCACTGCTGGATCCCCAGACCCTACAATAGTGCCTGGCACAAGTAGGTGCTTCATAAATATGTGTTGATTGAATGAATGGATGAATGTGCGGAGTGGGGGATGGGATCTTGGAAACGTCAGTGACGTCAGTTTAGCTGGTTTAGTTTAGTAGGTTATACGTTGGTGGCCTGTCTGTCTGGGTGGGGTCATATTCCCCTCTTCCTGCCTAGCATGTAGCAGACCCCAGGACACAGAAGCTCTGGGTGTGACAATGGGGGACTCAGGTATGGCTGTGCAGCTAAGTGTGGGTTTATGAACATGGCTGTGTGTGTGTGAGGGCAGCTCTGGGTGTGTGTCCAAGCACAACTGGGTGTGTACAACTGTGTGTGTGGCCTGGTATGCGTGTCAGCATGTCTGGATCTGGCTGAAGGTGAGTAGGGGTGTGTAACACGGGTCTGCCTCTCTGAGTCGGCCCGTGGATCTGGGATGCGACAAGAGGAGGGTCTGATTCTCTGGGCTGTTGGTCGGTGTATGTCACGGAGCCTGAATATCCCCAAGGATGTTGTCTGTGTGTGCAAAATTCGCTACCCCACCCACCTCCTACAGCTCTGAGTGAAGCCATAGGCAGCTCCCACATCGGCTGCCGTGCCCCAGCCCCAGTTCAGAACACAGAGGGTGTAATTGCTCAGGAAGCACGAGTGGTGTGATTAATTATGGCCGCTGGATATGCAAATCAGCTGAGGGTTTTCCCAACCTCCGCCTGGGTGCTGGGATGACGCTGGGTAAATACACAGAGCTGAGCAGGAGGCCCAGAGCCCCCTGCTTACACCTTTGTCAATTACCTTAATTTAGTAGGGCCGAGATTCTAATACTTTAACCAGCTTTTAGCTAATCAAAGAGTGCTCGTTATACTATTTATTGTTCCTCCCCTCCAAAATACCTGCACCAGGGCAGGTCTGGAGTTGCAAAAGCAGAGGTTAGCGGGCCTGCATTCGTAAATCCTGGACTGTGTATTAGATGTAATTATTTGTATTTATTTGAGAGAGAGAGAGAATGCGAGCACATGCGCTCCAAGTGGGGTGGTGGGGGAGGGGCAGGAGGGAGAGAATCACAAGCAGAGTCCTATGTGGGGCTCAATCTCACGACCCTGAGATCATGACCCGAGCCGAGATCAAGAGTCAGACACTTCACTGACTAAGCCACCCAGGCCCCCCTAGATATAATTTTTTTAAAACAATGGGGAGGGGCGCCTGGGTGGCTCAGTTGGTTAGGCGACTGCCTTCGGCTCAGGTCATGATCCCCGAGACCCGGGATCGAGTCCCACATTGGGCTCCCTGCTCGGCGGGAAGCCTGCTTCTCCCTCTCTCACTACCCCTGCTTGTGTTCCCTCTCTCGCTGTGTTTCTCTCTATAAAATAAAATAAAAAATCTTTAAAAAAAATGGGGAAAAAATTCCCCTAAAGGAGAAGATGGTTTTTGTTGAACAAAATCTCTATCTCTAGACTCTGGGCAAGTTACTCTACCTCTTGGTTTCTCAGTTCCCTTATCTGCAAAATGGGGATAATACCAGAACCTTCTTCAAATGTTGTAATAAAGAATAAATTAATTCATCCTGGGAAAACATGTGATGAATGGGAGCTGGCATGTAGATGCTCAACCAGTGGTCATTGTTATTAATGGTGTCAGTGAACTAATCATGGATTGTGTGGGTACGAAGATTTGGTGTGTAAGTAACGTTGTGAATGGTTCTTCATAAGAAAGCGAGATAAATGTGATCTAAGTGTAGACAGTCTTAATGGAGGGAAATGAGGAGGGTAGGCAAGGAGAAGCATCAGGGAGGGAAAGATGGCAGAGGACTAGGGGAGAACACACCACCAGTGACAAATTTATAATGGTGGGGACTTTTTTAAAAAAAATATTTTATTTATTTGATAGGGAGAAACACAGCTGAGAGGGAACACAAGTAAGGGGAGTGAGAGAGGGAGAAGCAGGCCTCCCGCCGAGGACCCTGAGATCATGACCTGAGCCAAAGGCAGACGCTTAACGACTGAGCCACCCAGGCACCCAGTGGTGGGGACTTTTAAGGACAAGAATATTCAACATTAAATTCTAATCTGTTGATGCTGCTGCAGTGGGACCTCCTGGTTTGCACACATGCTTACATGCTGACCTTCAGTAAAAATTGGATTCATTCACTGCATTAGTCAGGATAATTAATAATAGCTGCTATAACAAGCAATTCTTCAACATCTCAAGGGCTTAATGCAATCAAGCTATTTATTTGATGGAAGTCTCCTTGTAGCATTCCTCCAAGCAGTAGCTCAGAGAAGTTGGCCCCCTTCTAGTTCCATAGGAGACACTCCCATCTTACTTACAGATGAAAGAACTCAGAGGATCAAGCAGGAGGTTTTATGGTTACCCACATCTCGCTGGCCAAGACCCAGGCGTGTGCCCCAACCTAACTGCAAGGGAAGCTGGGAAATGTGTTCTCAATTAGGAGTGCTCAGGAAGAGAAAAACAACACATAGCACTGGTGTTACCATATGCGTTGAGTTAAGAATGTTTGGGAGAGGAACTAAATGGGAAGCAGGCCTGGGTGTACATTTGGGTTGATAGAACAGTGTGAAGAAATCAGCAAAAGCAACAAATCAGGAGGAGAGGTAACCAAGGGAAACACCATCCCCTCAAGAGTCATCATCAGTATTTTAGGATTCCTGGATTCTTCACTGTGTGGAGGATACTTCTTCAAATTTCACATGCCCTTTCCTCTCATCCTTTAGGTCTCTCTCCTCAAATGTTACCTCTTCAGTGAGATCTCTCCTGACCACCTTCTTTCAAAATTCCACTACTCCATCACTCTGTATCTTGTTTGATTTTCCTAAAATCACACTACATAGCTATGTTTATCTATTCTGTCTCCCTCATGAGTCAGATCCCTCAGACACCACATCTTTCTTCTACCCCAGGATTTGGAACAGTGTGTAGCACTGAGTAAACCATCAAGGGAATGAAACAAGTGAATGAGTAAGTGAATGGAAAATAAACTCATCAATTAACTCCTGAACCCCAACATTCTTCATAACATGAGGACCCAGTAATGTTTATTGAATGCATGAGGGAATCCAGGACAAGGATTCAGATGGCTTTATAGGACCTGGTGGCAGAGGTAGTAGGGTAAACCCTGGCTTTTGGAGAGACTACTCACCCCAACCTAAAACCTATAACTATGCAAGCCCACCTGACCCAACTCAACTCACATCAGCCCTCCATCACTCCTAACTCAACTTAATTTGGTAATGTCCATCAACTGAAGAATGGATAAACAAAATGTGATATATCCAGACAATGGAATATGATCCAACAATAAACAGGAATAAAGTACTGATACACGCTGCAACATGAACCTTGAACCTTTATGCTAAATGAGGGCAGACAGATCCAAAGGGCCATGTATTATATGATTCCATTTATATGAAATGTCCAGAATAGGCAAATCCATAAAGATAGAAAGGTTAGTGGTTGCCTACCACTGAGAGGTTTGGAGGAAATAGAAAATGACTGCTAATGGATATGGGATTTCCATTAGTAAATGGGTGATGAAAATGTTCTAAAACTGATTGTGGTGATGGTTGCACAAGTCTGTGAATATACGGAAAACCATTTAATTGTACACTTTAAATGGGTGAATTATATGGTAAGTGAATTACATCTCAATAAATCTATTTAAATGAAAACCTCAACCCAACAACTAACCCCACATTCAAGCTACCTCAAACCCAAATCTCATCTTAACTGATGCCATCTTGACTTACCAAACTGCCAATCCCCACTCCCCATTCATAGAAATTTCTACTTACCTTTACTTCATTCATCCTGCTTCCCAAATCAACCCTCATTCTTATCCATCCAACATCTAATTCCAAACCCTGACCTCAATCCACTAATTGCCTAACCTCCAACTCGGCAGATCCCATCATTAATCCACAACCTCAAATTCATTCAACTCATTCCAAACCAATCTCCAATTAGACTCATCTTCAATCAATTTTCAACATAACTCACCCAACCCCTACCCTCAATATCCAGCTCACCTCAAGGATCCACTTCTAACTCAACTCTCTCTACCCCCAACTCATCTCCTGAACTGCCACCCAGAAGTTTCACCTCTAGTCATTTTATCTCAAACCCAAACCACATCCCATGTCACCTCTTGGTCCTTTCCCTCACCCTCAGCTCAGCCAGTGACTCCAGGACTAATCAAGGTCAACGTAGAGATCTAGCTACTCTCTCTCCTTCTTCTTCTCCCTCCCTCCCCTCCTCTTTCTTTTTCAAAGTTTGAGGTCTTCCTAAGAGGTTCATAATTTTTTCCAGCTTTATTGACATATGCTATTGTGTAAGTCTAAGACATATGACCTGTTGATTTGATACACTTGTATATTGTGAAACGACAACCACTATAGCATTAGCTAACACTTGCATCACACCACATAATTACCACTTCTTTCTTATGGCGAAACATTTAAGATCCCTCTTAGACATCTGGCCATTTTCAACTTTTCTTCTAGGGGCGTGAATTGGTAAACAGACCCAATGTCTCCAGTGAGTACCATTATAATTGGATGCCCCCACTTCCCAAAGCTACCTCTACCAAAAGACCCAGTGAAGATAGGTGGGGGCAGATACCTCAGGTGAGACAAGAGCCTGACCTTAAGAAGGACTAGATGAAAGACACAGGGACACAGTTCACTGGTTTATTCTCAGACTTGAGATGCCAAGTACACCCTATGGCCCTGGAAGAGTGGGGATCATGCTAGAATCTCTCTCATCATATCAAAGCCTTCCCTATGGAGGAAGCAGATTAAATATACAACAGAGGGGTTTTTCCCTTTTAATCCAGACCCAGGTATAAATAGGGCAGCACCATTAGGATCCTGATTCACCCCCCCACCATCTTGGCCCCCATCCCACCTGGCATGGCAAGGTGTGTTTGGGGAGATATGAGTATTCAGAGCTGGGCTGAGGCAGCAGGAGCACACAGCTCAGTCCAGGGAAGTCCCACTTCCCTCCGTAGTCTGACTTCAGTTCCTTCACTGTGAACCCACCTGAAAATAGGAATGAGTGAAGGGGTCCCAGCCTGGGATCAGGAGGCATCCAGTGCTTAACTATTAGAAAGGGTAGCACCACAGGGTGTTGAGAGTACTGCCCAGGGAATGGGGAGGCAGGTGTGGGGGGGCATTCATCAGCTGAGTTAGAAGTTCATTGCATGGGGCATCAGGGGTGGGGAGCTGAGGGCTGAGGAATGGGTGGGCACAGAGGAAAGAAAGAGCCAGACTACAGTATTGTCAGTTGCGGTGCAGTGAGGAGGAAGCTGGACTCTTGGGCTGGGGTGTGCAGTTCCCAGCCCCCTGGAATGGAGAAGGAATATTGCTTGACCATGAGGAGCAGATTCTCCCCTGGCTCCACAGTCAGAGGAGACGATAAATATGATGGCTTCAAAGCCTCAGCACCAAAAGTACCCCATCGGGGGCTCCCTCATTGTCCCTCCCACCCCAAGAACTCTCAGCTGCTAAAGCAGACAGGACCCAGTTCAAACCCAAACTTCTGGTTTGTCTCGCCAAAGTCAGTAGCCGCCATGTCTGACAGAGGCAAAAAGCCCACTCGGGAAGAGCTCAACTCCAAGAGGGTCTTCATCTGTCCCTTCCGGAGCTGACAGCAGGGAACATAGAATGGCATGGTTAGCAGGAGGGCAGCCACGGCCCCTCTCCACCCTGGCCAGCCCCTGCCCCTCCCCTTACCCGGCAGCCATCATAAGGGACAGTTATGGTGGCTGCTGCCATCTGATTGAAAGACAGCTCCTCCCCGTTGGCTCCCAGGAAGCGGAGGGAGCGGCTGTGGTCGCCTGCAGCTTCGTCCAGCCAGGCAGCAGAGTTCTGGCAGGAATAGGTGAAACTCTGGCGGGCTGTGGCACTCAGCAACTTGAGGAAGGTCATCTGCACCACACTCACCGGGGACCCATCAGCATCCACGTAGGAGAACTGGGGGCGGGACAGAGCAGGAGGTGAGGGTGCCCCATTGACCCCTATTCACTCTTTCTGAGGAACCTACCTCCCAGGCTCTCCATCCCCCAGCTGACCAGCCCCCTCTTCCTCGCCCCCTTCTTTGAGTGGCCCCACCCATCTATCACCCGTGGGTCTCTGGTGAGCCCGTAGGCACACACACGCATGGTTGCTGAGCACTTGAAATGCACCTAATGAGGTGAAAACTGCTTTAAACATTAATTCTTTGATTTAAAATTAATTATTTTGTTTTACTGTATTTAATTCATAACTAATAATTGAGCCTTGACCCAGTTATCAGAAAACTTGGGTGTGGAACAACTTGAGTATAGGGTAATATACCTTTTCAACTGCAGATTTTATGAAATCTAAGTATGGATCAAGAACTTCCAGTGAAATTTAGTATCCAAATTACGATGTGCTATAAATGTAAAATATGCCTCAGACTCTGCAGAACTCAGAGGGAAGAAATTTAAAATGCCTCAGTAACCTTTATATTGATGTGACACTCTTAGATGTATTGGGTCAAATAAAATATATTATTAACATATCATGGGCTTGAGATAACTGGCTGGTGACTTCCTTCTCCTCTCTGTATCATTTCCATGCTCCCCATGGATGCTTTCTGGAATCATATCCCAGATAAAGTACTTGCAATCGAGTCTTTGTCCAAGGGTCTGTTTTGGGGGAACCCAAACTGAGATACCCCCGTACTATATCATGGCTTTGTTTCTTTGGTTATGGTCTGCCTGTTTCCTTGATTACGTTCCTGGTAGAGTAGCAACTTCATGAAGTCAGGAGGTGTGTTTTATCTGCTATGTTCCTGGTGCTTAGCTTATACCTGTTTGTTGCATAAACAAATCCCAAACTGAACCCAAGTTCCCCCACCCATCAAGGCTGTTCTTCTTCTCATTTACATATCTCAGAATCCTCCCAGGCACCAGCCCACCAACACTCTCCTCCCTGCCCTCCAACTCAGCAATGATTAGGTCCTACGGACCTCCCACCCAGATATGCCATGCCAAGTCCTCCTTCCCACCCCCATAGCCCCAGCTCCAACTTGGACCACCTCTTCACTCTCCTGGACCAACATACCAGTCTCCTCCATCCCACCCCACCCTCACAAGTCCCAGAGGCCCTTTTCTAGCAAAGAGATTAGATTTGGGTCCTTCCCTCACTTAAACACATTCTATGGCTCCCTGTTGCTCATAGGCCCTTCTGAGGGAGGTAAGCCTAAACTTCACCTACCTCCTTTCTTACCACACTCCTCTTTATACTTTCTAGAGCAGAGCAAGTGACTTTCTTCTGAAATTCACCAGACCCTCTTTTAACTCTGGGCCTTCATGTATGCTGTTCCCTCTGGAACACTTTTCCTTATCCTCTGTAGCTTGCTGACCCAATTCATTGTTTGGGCCTCAGCTGTTCTGTGACTATTACCAGGAAGCCTCTTCAGCACTACCTCTGGATCTCCACCTCTGCGCCCCCTCCATCACACATCTGATGCTGCCCCTGCCCCATCTGCTACCTCCATCAAGCCTGCAATCACCATGAAGGCAGGGTAGGTCTTCCCTGTTCCCTCAGAGCCCCTCCTCCAGCTCCCCCTGCACAAGTCTCCACCAGTTTCCAGACAATTCCCTGACTTGGCCTCTAGCAACTCACCTTCTTCCCTCGACGGAATGTGCTATACCAGTTTCCGGGCTTCTCCCTGGACCAGGAGGCCATCTTTACCTAGGGATAAGAGGGGGTAGTGAGTGTAGAAGATGTTGCGGGTGCCTGAGAGGCCTTTCCTGCATTTACCTCCCCACACTGAAAGTTGCAGCCTGTATAGCCAGGACTCTTGAGCTGTTCTCTGGCCATGGCAGTGAGCTTGGCTGGTGCGCAGGGCAGCCCAAGGGACCGGGGGTCACCGCCCCCTGAGGCAGCCCACAACCCATGACTGACAACATTGGTGGATAAACGCTCACTCCTGCTCCCTCTCCCGTTGGGGTGGGACAACTCCGTCTCCCAGTAGAACTGAGCCTTTTGTGCCCAACGGTGACGTTTTAATCCTCATTGGTTGTCTCCCTCAGACCCTCTCACCTCCTCCCTTTCTCTCCTGGTGCCTCCTGAGATCTCCTCCTAGATCAATGACCTGCCCTTAAATTCTTGTGTCTGGGGAACCCTGGATCATTGCCCAGTCCCCTCCTCAGCACCTCTGGGCAGGAGGAAGGTGGGCTGGTCAGAGCAGCTCAGGCCACAGGGACCAGCAACCATTTAGAAGTCAAGTCCTAGGACGCCTGGGTGGCTCAGTTGGTTGGGTGACTGCCTTCGGCTCAGGTCATGATCCCGGACACCCGGGATCGAGTCCCACATCGGGCTCCCTGCTCGGTGGGAAGCCTGCTTCTC
The DNA here is from genome assembly GCA_004023965.1 of Spilogale gracilis. Lineage (NCBI taxonomy): Eukaryota > Metazoa > Chordata > Mammalia > Carnivora > Mephitidae > Spilogale > Spilogale gracilis. The sequence goes on from PITA01014304.1 coordinate 22,555, forward strand.
CCTCTCTCACTACCCCTGCTTGTGTTCCCTCTCTGGCTGTGTTTCTCTCTGTCAAATAAATAAAAATCTTAAAAAAAAAAAAAAAAGAAAAAAAAGAAGTCAAGTCCTATACGACTTGGGGGTCTGAGCTTGTCTAAATTCCCATCAGGATGGGGGGGTAGGTGGAACTCCTACTAAACCAGGGCTCTGACCAGTCAGAAATAAGCAACAAGAAGGACATCGCTGTGCATTTCTGCAGGCTCTGTGCTGACTACAGATCTTAGTGGCCGTAGAGGCCTTAGCACAGGCCCACATGCTGTCTGTATTTTATCAGCGTGCCTGATGTGTGCATCGGCGCCTCAACGGTACAACCATCCTGAAGCAGATGCTGTCTTGAGCCCCATTTTACAGATGAAAAAACTGAGGTGACATCTCTATCCCAATCCAGGGTTCTAGAGCTGGTGCGGCTTGCCCATTGCCCTCCACTGCTCAGCCTGGTGCTTGGGGTGGGAGGCTATGAGGCTTAGAGCCCCTTGAAGGAGAACCCCAGTATTCCTCCCAACCCACAGCCTGGAGGGCAATGAGTCCATGGGCCTATGAGACAGCAGGCCAAGAGGTGGTGGTTAGGGGCTGGGTCTCTGGAGCCAGCCTGCCTTGGGGTTATCCCATCACTTCTCTGTGCCTTAGTTTCCCTCTCTGGGGATGACGGCACCTGCACCCCAGACCAGGTAGCTGGGACTCTAAGTGCTTGGAACAGCCTGGCACACATACACTCTATTTAAAGGCTTGCCACCATTTCTACTTTCTTAACTAGACTTTTTGGTCTATCTTTTCTCATAGATGGCGATCTCCATAAAAACAGAGTTTTGTTTTGTTTTTTGATTCTCTGCTGTAGTTCCAACCCTTCACAGGACTTGGCATACAGCAGGTGTTCAATAAATGTTGGTTGAAGGAAGAGTAAGGTCCCAGATAAAACCTAAGGTGTGCATTGGACGGGGAGGGGAGGCAGGGAATATAGCCTTTGGTGGTGGGGGAGGGGATTGAGATGGTTTCCAGGACCCCCTATCTCCCCACTCCTCCAGGCACTCACCATCTCGAACTTCTTGTCGGGATAGAGGCAGGTCTCTCCTCCCGCAGTGAAGTTGCAGAAAACCCTGAGCGAGTCCCTCGCACAACCCTGGTTGGGGTCAATCCAGTATTCCCCTGCCACAGAGTAAGGTAGGTGAGTGAGCAGGAGTGGGACCCCACAGGCTTCCTGCCCACCTGGCCAGGGAGGGACCTCACCATCAGGCAGGTGCGGGTGGTTGCGGTGCAGCTCACTGCACACGAGGCCCGGGCGCTCAGCTGTGCCCGGAGGGCGCCGCATCTGCTCCAGCTCAAGGCTCAGCGACGTGAGTGAGGCCAGCACCTCCTCCAGGCCGCCCTCCAGGCCGCCCTCCAGGCCGCCCTCCAGGCCGCCCTCCGGGGCCTCAAGTGCCCCTGGGCCTGGGAGAGAGCGCCGGCGCCTGCGCAGCTCATGCAGCTCAGCTCGGGGACCCTGAGTGGGGGTGGGGGTGGAGGAGAGGAGAGCAGAGATGCAAGAGGAGAGACAGGAAGAGAGACAAGCAAAGATGAGAAGGGAAACAATAAGAAAGGGGAGAGAAAAAGATATACGAAGGGGTGGGGGAGATAGAGAGAGAGACAGCAAGAGAGACGTACAGGAGAGAGAGATAGAAAGACCCAGAGATGGGGAAAAGCCAAAGTAATAATGCAATGAAAGAGAGATGCACAGAAGAGATAGAAACGGAGACAAAATGAAGGGAGCGAGTATTTGGAATAGAGACAGCAAAAGGCCAGGAGAAATGAAGAGATGGAGAGAGACAGGAAGAGAGTGATGGTGGGGGAGACAGAGCCAAGCAAAATGAGACCCAGTCATAGCCCCCATGGGTGTCCCCCTAAACCCCTAACATAGCCCAGACCCTCCTTCAGCTTTCAAGGCACCTCCCTCCCCGCCTACATGTCCTGAGCACCTGCTGTGTGCTCCACCCAGTTGTGGGCACTGAGAGACCCAGTGGAACACTCCAGCACACTCCCTGGGGAACTTACCGGGGGGCCGGGGGGGCCAGGGGGACCAGTGTCACCACGGGGACCAAAGGTTCCCTGTAGGGAGAAGTCACTTAGGAGTGAACTCTGTCTATGGAGAGCCCTTCCTGCCAACACACATACATACACATAGTCGCACACTCACACTCACACACTCACACGCACAGCACTGGGAGGGGGGGGATATAGCACCAAGTATAAAATGCACATTTTCTTTCCATATTTTAACATCTCTGAAATCAACATCTTAACATCTTTGGCAAATCATAGTTTCCTTGTCAAAACTGCTTTCTTTCATAGTAGTTTCTAAAATAATGGCTCATCTTACAATTGATGGCATCTTAGATTTGATAAAATACAATGGTAGGTGTTGAATAAATATTCACTGAATGTGTGATTAAATGAATAAATAAATGAACGAATGCAAAGGCACCGAGGGTGTGGTGAAGTTGGAGGCGACAGGAGGGTGGGATGTGGAAGCCCAAGGAACAGTAGGTACTCACCGGGGAGCCCTTGGAGCCTTTCTGTCCCAGAGGACCCTATGGGATAGAGACAGGGAAGGCTAGAGTCCCAGCTGGTCCACCACGGTGACCCCATCCCACAAACCCCTCTTACTCACCGCCACACCTGGGGGCCCAGGGTGGCCCAGAGAGCCGATGGGACCAGGGGGACCCTGAAGAAACGACATCAAGGTCATCATTGATGGGGTTCACCCTATGATCCAGGCATATCCCCCAGACAAGCCTCTAGTCCCCTCAAAAGAACAAGACACAGACACAGCCTCCAATTTGTAAATCCCCAGATAGAGCCCCCCATTTTCCCCAGACATAACTCTAGACCCCAGCTTCCCAAATGCACAGTCTCCAAATGAGCCCCAGTTCTGCCTCCCCACCCATCCCTTCCTCTAAACACATTCTTCCCACTTGGGATAGAACTCACTGGTTCTCCCTGGGGGCCAGGGGGGCCCTGTACGCCTGGCAACCCCTGATCCCCTTTCTCACCAGCTTCCCCAGGGGGGCCGATGAGGCCAATTAATCCAATGTGGCCCTGGAAGACAAGAGAGGCATATATGGGGAAAGAAATGTGGTGGGGGGAATGATGGTGGACTGGAGCTTGGGGTAATGAGTGTGGAAGAAGAGGAGACCTCAACCTGCCAGCCTTCTGGCCAGGGAGGGAGGTAAAGGTAGAGGAGATAGAAGAAATTGCAGGAGAAAAATGGAAGGACATATACTTACCTTTTCCCCTTTGAGGCCAGCATCTCCCTTCAATCCTGGAAGGCCAGAGGGCCCCTGGAAGGAGGGTAAGGCTCAGTTAGTGAGTCTCAAACATGAAATCTTAAGGTTCATGTGGGTGGTTGGGGATAGTCAAATGGGAAATTACCCTTCAAGGGGGAACTGCCAGGGATGTGATCAAGGGGATGGTCAGGAGAGAGGAGGGATGACAAGGGATAACAAAGGTGTTGGAGCATGGCCAATATGAATGGTCAGTGGTCAGGATCAGTGTGGAAGGTCAGAGTAGACTAGCAAGATAGATGGTCAGTTTGGCCTATCAAGATGGAGGGTCACTGTGGTCAGTATGAACCACCAAGATGGAAGGTCAGTGTGGTTGGTCAATGTAGACCATCGAGATGGAGGGTCAGTGTGGTTGGTCAGTATAGATTATCAAGATAAAGGGTCAATGTGGTTGGTCAGTGTAGACCATCAAGATGGAGGGTAAGTGTGGATAATCAGTGTAGACAACCAAGATGGAGGGTCAGTGTGGTTGGTCAGTAGACCATCAAGATGGAGGGTCAGTGTGGTTGGTCAGTGTAGACCATCAAGATGGAGGGTAAGTGTGGATAATCAGTGTAGACCACCAAGATGGAGGGTCAGTGTGGTTGGTCAGTGTAGACCATCAAGATGGAGGGTCACTGTGGTTGGTCAGTGTAGACCATCAAGATGGAGGGTAAGTGTGGATAATCAGTGTAGGCCACCAAGATGGTGGGTCAGTGTGGTTGGTCAGTGTAGACCATTAAGATGGAGGGTAAGTGTGGATAATCAGTGTAGACCACCAAGATGGAGGGTCAGTGTGGTTGGTCAGTGCAGATCATCAAGATAGTGGGTCAGTGTATTTGGTCAGTATAGACCATCAAGATGAAGGGTCAGTGTGGTTTGTCAGTGTAGACCATCCAGATAAGTGGTCAGAAGAGATGGTTAGTATAGACGGTCATGGTGGACTGTCAGATGGATAGTCAGTGAGGGGTTAACCTGCACCACCAGCACCCACAGTCACTAGATGGTCCCTGGATGCCCAGTGTGGTTCTCAGTATCACATCAGGGACAAAGAAGTCTTCTTACCAGGGGTCCAGGAGGGCCCATCTGTCCAGGAGGTCCTAGGAGGCCTGGTTCACCCTAAGGATGAAACAGAATGTGGGAATGCTGGCCCTGAATGCCCCCACCTCCACCCCCCCCACAACACCCACCCCCAGCCAGGGTCCAGCTGCTCCAGATTGTGAGAAGAAACTATAAGGGAGGAGCACACAGCAAGGGCCTGATCCCACCCCATCCCATTCCTATTCCCACCCAACTCACCACAGGGCCAGGGATCCCTCGAAGACCCTCTGGCCCCACACGTCCAGGGGGCCCTCGAGCCCCCACTGGGCCTGTCATCCCTGGGGGTCCATCAGGACCTGGCTCCCCCTAACAGACCAGGGCAAGGGAAGAGCAGAAAGAGTCAGAGGAAACTTCCTCCTGTCCTCCTGAAGGAGGGGAGGGAATTGGGTCTCCTGTTGAGATGGCCCAGTTCTTGGTCAAGCATCAGC